>OZ029918.1:36239062-36422675 GCA_964023275.1 Norana najaformis | reverse complement strand
ACCGGAGAAGTCTTATTTTCGAGGACGTTGTAAACCGCAACGTTTCCATTGTAGAACCCAACTGCGAGGAGGTAGGGATATTCTGGGTGGAGGTCAAGGGACATGACCCCTGAGTCTGTCTCGTAGATGATCTCAGGGTACGACGGGTTCTTCAGAGTGTAGAAAAGGATCATGCCGTTCGTCTGCTTCAGGAAATCGTCTGTGCCAGGAAAATATTAATAACAGTTGATCAGTCGTTACAAATAGGCATCATCATCATCATCTTCTAGTTCTTCTAATCTAATCTAATCTAATGCAAAAGACTTTAACCCGTGGTTCCAGTAGCTCAGAGAAACCTGAAGTTGGGCTGTGGTGCATAAGCAAGGTGCAACAGAATTCGTCATCATCATAGTTATCATTTTTATCATCATCATCATTTTTGATATTCATAATCGTTATCATCATCACCTACATCAACAGTAGCCAGTTTATATGATGATGATGATGGTGGTGGTGGTGGTGGTGGTGGTGGCGGTGGTCGTGGTGATGACAGTGATGATGATGGTGGCGATGATGATGATGACAATGATTATTATGATCATGATGAAGATGATGCTAATAACAGCGATAAGGTTAGGAGCCAGAGGAGCAACAGAAACAGTAAGAAAAACTGTCAGGTCACAGACGAAAGAGAACAATCGATCCAACTGAAGATCGAACTGGATCAGATCAAATGCACCACTCACATGATCCATGGCCAATTGCAAAGAGATCCAAGTACTTGGGACTCCATGTGATGCTTGTGACAGCCAGCTTCTTGATTTTGTCAAAGGAAAACTTCCAAAGTGGAAGCAATGTTCCTTCCTGCTCACGGAACTCATCCGATGGATCCTCAAAATATTTGAAGTCTGGACAGAATCAAATCCAACAGATTAACTTAATAATCATTCCTCTGTCATGATTTATTTAATAGTTCAGTAAGTCATCTACTTAGTAATTCAATATATAATTAAAAGCAGTAGAAAATCAATTTTAAAACTGTAATTTAATAACTAATTTAGTAAATAATTCATTTAGTCATAATTTATTTAGTCAATCATTCATTTAGTAAATCATAATTTATTCAGTAATTTATAATTTATTTAGTAAGTAAATCGTTTAGTAAATCATAATTTATTTAGTAATTAAATCATTTAGTAAATCAAAAATTATTTTGTAAATAAATCTTTTAGTAAATCATAATTTATTTAGTAAATCACTCATTTAGTAAATCACATAATTTATTTAGTAAATAAGTCATTTAGTAAATCACAATTTAGTAAATAAATCATTGAGTAAATCATAATTTATTTAGTAAATAAATCATTTAGTAAATCATAATTTATTTAGTAAATAAATCATTTAGTAAATCATTTATTTAATAAATCATTTATTTAGTAAATCATAATCTTCTTCGTGTTCTCTGCCCTTCTGGCAAGTTTGTACCTCCAATATAATTTAACTAGAGATACAGTATATCTATACACTATGCATTTTGCTCCTGCCCCTAGGGCTTCCTCCAAACATGAACTGAACTCCGGTCATAACTTACCCGCTGTAACATCATCATAGGTGTTTTGGTTGACCATTCTCTCCAGAATCTTGGCTGCAGGTGCCATCAGGGAACTGAGGTCATCAGCCTGGTCAAAACAGAAAATGTAATGTAGTGTAGCAAGCATTTGTATACTGCCTTGCAAGCATCTCTCAAAAGCTCTTGGCAACCTTAATTGTAATTGCAAACTCGCAGTATGTACACCATTACCACGGAACAGAAGCTCTCCATCTGACTTTTGGATCTTGACCTGGAACCGGACCCTTTTGCCTATCGATTTTGTTTTGACTGAGCGCCTGTGAATAAGCTGGTCCCCCCAGCACAGCTTTCGTTGGGCGCTGTGGAAATCTCGGAATTACGATTACAATTACGATTAATACTGAGCACTGTGCTAAGTCAGAGGGTTGTCGAGAAGGAAGCTACACAATCAAGATGTAAATAAAACCGGAAATGAACCTGCATATCAGTGGCTGGTGATTTCTTCTTCTTGTCTTCCTTCTTGGTAAATGTTATTCGCTTCTCTCTGTTCTTCTCCTGCAAAAGCAGAACAATTCAGAAGCCACGTAAAGAATAAGAACAAGATTATCAGTTGTTACTTTTTCTGCTTACCTGCTTCTTCAAATTTTATTCATTTGAAGCACTTAATACTCGAGCAAAGTCAGAATATTTGAACCAGCAGTGAGGGACAAATTGATTGATTGATTGAAAGAGTGCTTTGTATGTGCTTCAAAGACTGACAGACTGACTAACTAACTGAATGATTTATTCAGTAAAAAAGTAAAAGTAATATGTACAGTAACAAAATGACTTCCTGAGTAATAAATTACTGACTAACTCCTTCACATATTAATTTGACTGAAACTGATTGACTAACTGATTGATTAATTTGCTTGACTGCACAATTAATCCCACTATCAACAATTAAGCAGATACTTCTGGAACTGATTCACAAAACTTGTGAATAACTGATCAATCTGATGATTGATTTATTGTCTGATTCACTGATTCCCTAATCGACTGATTAGTTTAGCAGATAATTAGGCCACCATAAATAACCAACACTAAACATGAACAATTAAAATGACAAAAATTGTGAACAACAAAAGCAGAGGCCAAGTTACTTCAAGGATCAAGTTACTTCAAGGATCGAGTTACTTCAAGGATCAAGTTACTTCAAGGATCAAGTTACTTCAAGGATCAAGTTACTTCAAGGATCAAGTTACTTCAAGGCTCAAGTTACTATGGTCCTACTGAGCATGCGTGAAAAAATTCAAAAATCTTCTACAGTGAGACTTTGCCAAAGCACAGCGTAAGCACCTCATATGCCAGTATTCTACTGGTTTTGTATTGTATTGTAGCTGACAATTTATTTAGTGCCTCTTCAGGAATAAACTACTCTGGGTGGTACGTGGCATGACAGCCCTGAAGAAGTAGGTGAGTTTTAATTTTGAATAGGTAGGTGAATGGTCTGCAACTAAGGTAACAATATTCAATGGTATATTTGGGATACCTGCGCTCACTGGTGTAGTATAATGTAAAGTCAAGTAAACAAGTATTTGTATAGTACCGTTAAAGAATGTTTTAAAAGTGTTTTTCAACAAAATAATGCTGATTAATTTAAGAAATACAGATGATGACAATGGCAATTATAGGCCAATTTTTGGGGTCACATATGTAAGTAAGTATGTATCTAGGTATGTATTTATCCATATATGAATGTATATGTGTATGCATGTATGTATGTATTTATGCCTGCATGCATGTATTTATGTATTCATGCAGTTATGTATGTATTTAAGTAAGTATCTATGTACTGTATCTGTGTATGTGTGTATGTGTGTAGCTGAATACTCATATAGCACTTTTTTTGGACCACTCAAAAAAGTGTTGGACTAAATGACTGTTTTTTAAACTGCCTTGTTTAATCAGAAAACTTGCACAATCTAACATCTACTCTACAAGTATATACCAAACTGCTAAAATGTTATAGCATAAAAAAATAATTTTTATAAATATCAAAAAATAATAAATAATAAAAAACTAATATAGATAATAACTGCATAAATAAACAATTTGTAGAAATAAAACAAGCAGTTTGTTTTATTTTGAAGCACAGTGGTGCAGTATCATGCATCTGGCAGTGGAAGCTTGAAGCTGAAAATATCCTGGACCACCACCGCGACATCACCTACCTTGTCTGGATTCTAGACAATAAAAAACCAGACTTATACAGCACTGTAGTATTTACTTGCAGTGTTGACGCTAGAAAAGAGAACTTTCACTTCTGTAATTAAGTTAATGAGAATGATTAAGCTAAATATTTATATCAAAGGCTAAGACACGCGTAGCCGTGGTCTTGAGTCCATTTAGTACAGTCAAGCGAGATGGTCGCTGGGTCCGCGATCCATTTAGGGCCGTTAGGCGTTTACTATTTATACATTGTTTACAATTACATTCATGCAGGCTCCTAATGGGGGAGGGCGGGAGAAAAAAGAAAGGAAGGGAGAAATGGGGATTGGAAAAGATTTTCCCCAGAAGGGACATTTTCCCACACTAGCAGACAGATACTCAACGCGGAAAAAGCAGGTGTGGCACCCTAGCCAGTTGGTTTGAGCATTCGGCTTGTAATATAACGGGATTGGCTACCACAGGCCACGCCTACAGCGGCCTTCATGTATGAAAATATATACAACTGACACTAACAAACACAGTTATAGCACTGGCAACAGCACCTTGTTACTCTGGACAAGGTGCTGTTGCCTATGCTATAACGAACTGGCATCAATCGATGGTCGCTTCAAGTGAAACCACAGTAGAAAATCGTAATCCATTGAAGAAGCCCAGTCAAAACTCTTGAGGTCAGGGCAACCAGGAGTCAGGCTATGGTGGCTAAGAAAGTGGAAACTGGTGGAAGCAGGAAGGCAAACTGTCCGCCTACCTGTCTTTCAAAGTCTTCATTCAATGCATCGTTGATAATCCACTGATTGGCATAGGCTTCGAAGTTCATCACAGGTGGAGGTTCTGTCATTGTCTCTCGATTCTGTACAGAAACGTTTTGTGTATCAAAAATAGCTAAGAAAGAAAAGGTTCCTAACAAATGAAATTTCTGAAGTTACTATTCATTCATGCTCTTGTCGACTGACTGACTCACTCACTGACTCATTCACTGAATAATTAACAGACTGATTGAATGATTGATTGACTGATTTAATGAATGATTGACTGAATGATTGACTGAATGATTGACTGACTGAATGATTGATTGATGGATTGAATGATTGACTGACTGATTGAACAATAGACTGAATGACTGATTGGTTGAATGATTGATTGAATGACTGAAACGGCCAAAGACACCAACTCGGAGCGGATTGTTGTAGGTGAGTGAAGCTCTGTCACTGTAGTTGAACTGATTCGTCAGTTTCTTCTCCTTCCCCACTGACGCCGGTGCAGCAAGAACCCCTTCTTCGACTCCAACCTCAACTTCTTTGCCCTAAAACAAAGCCACAAGGGTTTCAATTCCTTTCTTTCTCTTAAGTTACCAGTTACAATATGTGAAACTTCACCTGCATTCCTTACGCTTAGTTCTGACCTAAAACCTTGCCCTAAAATCATGATGCAAATCTTCTATCTAAAATCTTGATCCTAACGTCTTCTTCTAAACTAAAATCTCGTAACAAAATTGTGATCCGATCCAACCAAAACCTTGATCTAGAATTTCGATCTAAATTCTTCAACCGATCTCTTCGATCAAGGTTCTGTGTTTTCAGGTCGTGAGCACCTCTGCAGAGTTTCTTCTGACTTGGTGCTATATAAATTTGCAATTACAAAAGGACTCAAGTTTGCAAGATTTTGCAGATTCAAGTCCACTTACTTCAACCTCAGCCTTTTCTCTTCCAGCCTCTTCCTCCTCCTCGCCATCCAGTCCTTCCACTTTCTCATCTACCATCTGCTCTGTGCCCATCGACAGAGGCATTTCTGAAATCAACAAGACACCCCATTCATCTACCCCAATCAATTACCCCAGTCGGTTACGGCGCCCCAGTGAGTTACCCTAGTGAATTACCCCAGTCACTTACCCCAGTACGTATATCAAATGAAATAGACAAATCATTGCTGCGCTGTGTCTGGTCTTCTGACAACCGGACTTTGTTCTTCACATGGTATCTTTGGATATCCCTCTGACTTGACGCAGCGCACGTGAATACGCTGGTGTCCCGAGCTAAAGTAGCGCTTTGGAAATTCTCAAGATTACGGTCATGATTATCGCACGTTTAGCGACATCTTGTGGCTGCCAGGGCCGTTGACGGTGACCTTATGTTACATACACAGAAGTAATTTCGTTTCTTGATGTAGACGACATCATACCGATTAAGCGAGAATGGTTTAATTATAACGCCGGGAAGCTGATATTAAGGTGTCTAAACGAAACCGACGTGTTGAATGACATCGTATGATTATCATTGCCATTCTCCATTCGGGAAAATGTTTCGCTACTACTAGTTCCTCAGTTTAACGACATCTTATGGAATCAAAGGATGTTGACGTCGCCCTCCTCATTTATCCAGGCTTGGGACTGGCACTACCCCCAAACAAGGTAGTGGCGGAGTTGTTTGGCTACTGCATGCGACTGATGTTTATTATAGCATCGAAATGACACGCTTTAAAGGTGTCTAATTGATGATCTGTATTTCATGTAGTACTACTCGACGTTTAACGACATCTTGTGGCTGCCAGAACCCTTGACCTCAACCTTACCTTCTTCTCTTCTTCAAAATATTCAAAATGTGATTTACACATTCTGAGTTTCATGTTTAAATTTAAATGACAACGTTCTGGTGATCACGTGACTTCATACCAGCGCCATCTGCTCTGTTCTTCTGCTGGAGTTGGCGTTTGGCTTCATCCGATTCCACGTGGATCATGTTTCCATCCATGGAAAAGTGTACCGCCAGCTGATCAATCGTCGGCAGTGGCTTGTATTGGCGTTCCTGTCAATCATTGTCAATACTGTCATTGTCAGAATTCATTGTCAGAATTCAATGTCAGAATTCATTGTCAATATTGTCACTGTCAGAATTCATTGTCAGAATTCACCATCAGATTTCATTGTCAATATTGCCATTGTCAGAATTCATTGTCAGAATTCACACCAGAAACTCACTGTAAATGTAGATGTAAATGTACACGTTTTCCCATAGCGATTGTATGACCTGATCCTGCTCATTTTTCAATGAACTAATCGGGTGAGATCCTCTACCACTGCTGTTCGTTTGAACGGGCACCAGTGCCACGCCATTTAAGGTCCCTCTGTATGGCAATGCTAGCCAGCGATTCAAATCTCTTAAATAAGTCATAATCGGTATGTGAACCAGCATCCTCATGTATAGGAGCCTTGACGTACGCTTTAACCAATGTAGCTAACCAGGTCAGTAGTGTAAAGCTGGTACTGGAAGCCAGGTCAAGGAGCCACTTTATAATGAAGACATTTTCTACAGCTGAACGAAATCTCGGATCCGTGACCCAACTGCAGTATAACAGAATTTGAGTAGGGTAGTAATGAATCATTTCATAACAAGACTCCAGTGTCTGTAGGCACTTTATATTGCGCCTTTCATGTGCCTCTCAATCTAACGATTGTGGGTTCGAGCCTGCTGAGAAGACTCTGTGTAATGACTCTACACAAGTTGTTCATGCACTTTTCTTGCACCTCAGATGCAGATTTATTGACCCTGCACTTGTAATAAGCGCAATATAAAAATAAACAAATCATGACTTTGTACTTGAATCATAAAAACCATAGTGACCATCAACAGAAGCTTTGCTTATTATTACAGTGGCGCTAGAGAAGTTTCGGATTACGGTTCCCCTAGAAGTGACCATCGATTGATGACATCTTGTACATTACATGTATTATAACGGCGCTATAGAAGTCATTAAGTCAGATTAGATTTCCAATGTGCTCACCTTGAAACTGTATCTAACGATGTTCTGTGGAGCGTGGGGATTACTGGCCGTTAGGATTCTCGTGATTTCTTCTTTCAGTTCCTTAAAAACATGAAACCAAGACACAGTGTAAAAGAATTCTTGTTCAAGACTTAAGCAAGTGCAGTAGAGAACAGCCCTGAACTGTGAGAAATAGAGTGTGGGGTAATTTTTTACAGGTTACCAATATACTGCTGTGTCTTTTTGTTAAGTCATCCACCCATCCATCCATCTATGTATCTATTTGCTTATCTATCTATCTGGCAATCTATCTATCTAATCATCCACTTATCTATGTATCTGTGTATTTATCTATTTATCCATCCATCTGTCCATCCATGTACTGTCTCTATCTATTTACTTATATATCTATTTACTTTATCATCCAGCTATCTGTCTACCTATCTATGCATTTATCTATTTATCCATCCAGCCAGCCATGAATCCGTCCATCCGTCTATCTATTTAAGTAATTATCCACATACTGTATATATCTGTCACGTGTAATAATTGCAAGACATAAATAATATTTTAAATATGTAAATAAAGAATGATGATTCTGAACTTGAATCTTAAAGACTAGATTGACCATCGACTGGTGCATTGCTTATAATTGTGTATCCAGGTATCCATCTAACTAATCATCTATCTAGGTATCTAGCTATCTATCCATTTATTTAGAGCCACTTAGAGGTTGAAATTGTTTGAGCGGACTGGACTGTTTTTAGATATTGAAAGTTCAGAAATGGAGAAGTTAGAACAAGAGGAAACATAACAACAGCTATTCCTAAACAGTATCCACCGACATCTATTAACATCTGTTTAATAAAGCCATTTAAAACATTCCTCTTTCACAGATCCTATCCTGACACCCCTTCTTCCTCATTTCTCTCTCCAACCCCAAACACCACCACCCATAGCTGCCACACTGTCTCTCCGTCTGACTTTTGGATCTGGACCTGGAACCGAACCCTTTTGCCTATCGATTTTGTTTTGACTTAGCGCCTGTCAATAAGCTGGTCCCCGTGACGCGGCTTTCGTTGGGCGCTGTAGAAATTTCGGAATTACGATTACGATTTAATGCGTTAAGAATACGACTTACAGTTTCTGTCAGGTTCAGCTGATCTGGCGGTTTGACCAACATCTTTGGCTGAAAAAATACAATTTCTTAATGTACTTAAAAACCTCACAATTTTCAGCAACTCATAGCCATTTATTCACAAAATTCAGGGGTTTTTTGGTGCTCAGTTTTTAAAATACAAAGGTGGGTGCATTCTGGTACTAGGTCAAAACCAGTTAGTTTTCCAGTATGTTAAATATTAATAAATTACATATTTATAAATTATATTATATATATATATTAATATTAAAAATATTTATATATTTATAAATTATAAAATATCAGAGGTGAACTGCAAATTATAAAATTAAATCTTCAGTTTATTCAAAAATGAACTGTAAATGATAAAATCAAATCTTTGGTTTATTAAATAATCGAACAAATATCTTCATGATTTAAAGGAGTTTAGAAAAAGTGGCAAAACCTTCTTTCGAGGTTTTAAATTTTAAAAGGCACTACATAAATAGCGAGATACAGACATGCATACTCACCTCCGAGTTGTAATCATCTCTTCCTCCGTCGGCTGTCTCCGTACCATCATCGTCATCCTGAACAGCATTAAACATGCTATAAGCACGTCATTATTACCCCTTTGTTCATATATATTCTGATATTTATATAGCGCCATTCTCTTGAGTTATGACAACTCTTAGCAATCCCTATGCAGCGACTCTCACAATGTGGCATTATGTTAAAGTCGTATGGACGCCATGTTGAAAGGCAGAAATAAATTTTGTATGCATGAGCCTGGACTCGTCGTATTAGAATCTATGCAATATCAAAGTGCACTAAAAAGACGTTTTAGTTTAATGTTAAAAGAAAAAGAAGAGCAATATATTGTTTCTCGTACACGTCTTGTCTTTGGCCAACGTTCATTCACAGTTGCTGGTCTCTCCATCTGGAAGTCTCTACCTCCTTATGTTCGTGACTCTCCTACTGAGGCTGTCTTTCGCTCTAACCTTAAACCTTACCTCTTCCAGTCCGCTTATGGTTCTTAATACTTCACATAACCCAGCTTCAAGTGCACTTCTGAACTTTGTAGGGATGGCATTAATAAATTTTAGTTGTATTGTATTGTATTGTATTCCCCTGAGCTTCCCCAAGATGCAGCCATGGGTAGCAAGTGTAAGTGACTTCACTTTTTACCCCAGAATAAAAGGCACTCCCTCATGGCCTGGTCTTCCCACTTAAACATCTTTTGTGTCCTTGTGAGGAATTGAACCTGCAACCTTTGGGTGAACAGTCCAACACACTAACCACTAGACCAGCTTGCTCCCTGTAGTGCTAGACCTGAGGTACACATTTGCTAAAACTGCGAAACGTACCGTAGGACGAGAGATTTTAGGGTTGATCTTAGACTTGGAAGGACGCGATCCTTGCGAACTGCCAGCATCTGACTAAAAAAGTAGCACATTCTATTAATTAAGTTTGCATCATCACACACACACATACACTAACTCATTAACTAATTAATTAATTCATTAATTCATCCATTCATATAGAGCACCTATAAAGCGCCTCTTCAACATAGCAAGCTATACTGTAATTGTAATTTCAGATTTATAAAGCGCCTCTTAGAGGATAAACTCAACAGAGGTGCTTCCGACCCAAAAAAGTAAAATCTCTGTTAAACAGCACAGTCTTCAGCCGCCTGCAGAACACTGAGAGGGGGAGAGAAAGGACCTCAAGTCGCAACTCTCAAGGGAACCTATTTGCCTCTGAGGTCTGTTTTTGCAAGTGGTACGATTGAATTTGCTGCCATGTTGCGCTCCGAAATTAATTGTTTGGAGTTCTCAGGGACCTCCAATATTTTTTTGAGGGCGACCTCACAAGCACATAGCTGCCTTATCATTTTACAAAGGAAAGTTCATGCTCTCTCCGAACATTAAACAGAACATCACATTCCGTCACAGACTCGGATTTTTTGTAAAACAAACCTGGTTAAAATTAATTTATATAATCACGAAATCGTAAACCCGCACGTAATGTAAATACATAAATGTTGAAGTAAATATAGTCACCGCCGAAACTACAACCCAGCAGAAAAGCAAAACTTTTCCGAGTTAAATACCTGTTTAAAAGACTTATCAGTTTTTGTCGGCATTATTAAATATTTGTTGCTTCGTTTCTTCAACCAATTAATTTCACGCACCAGTCCGAGTTACCAACGTCAACTGGTTTCCAAGAGCAACGGCTTAGCCTTGCGTTCGCAAGATGTCGCAAATATGCAAAAACTCAGCGCCATCTGTTGACTGAAGTAGATAACCAGAGAAGTTCAGTTAAAATCTGGTGATCAGGACACCCCATAGGGAACATTTTTACATGAGACGATTTAATTTTTATCCGTGATTTTTATCTAGTGCACACGAGGTAACTAAATAATCGCTTAAATTTACTATTTCTCACTCAAAATCGAGAACCATACTGTATTTGAGCGTCAGTGGTGTGTAGGATATTCGTTAGGTGGCGCAACTTCACGCGTTACTTCAAAACTCAGGTTCAGTTCACCTACGTTTCATGTTATTTTAGATTAATACTCGTAATTTCAAGTAGCTTTACATATTAAATAGATTATTGTGCTGTAACTAATTTTTAGTTTACTATGATGCTATGCTGCGCGAATTCTAACCGAAGTCAGGATGGCCGAGCGGTCCAAGGCGCTGCGTTCAGGTCGCAGTCCGGTTCTCCGGGCGTGGGTTCAAATCCCACTTCTGACAATTGATTGTTTTAACTGGCCTAGCCTGAATGTTTATTTTACAATTAAAAACTGATTGTCACGAGTCATTTCGTCATCGAAATCTTTACCTTTGCCTACTGAAAACTTAGCAGTAGGCCTATGCGGCAATTTTTATTTTACAGCTGAGTTCGCCACGGGGCGCAAGTGAAATAGAAATCTCTGTATAGGCGAGGGATTTAAACGAGTCTCGAAACGAGTAGTTAGTGTAATTTCAGAGTAATCGTAAATCTGTAAAGCTCCTGTTCACAAGAAACAGTTCATATGCGCTATCAAAATTTCATTTAATGTGTTGTGATTGCACTGAAGTTCTTGAAGAGTTTTCTGATCTGCATCAAGCTGTTCGTCGGGCAGTTCGAGAAAGGACACACTGTAACCCGATTTGTGAAAAACTCAGTTACATTAGTATAACGACAGCCAGAGGTCAACGTTTTGCACCGCGTCCTGTAAGGATTAGTGACAGAACGGTGAAGATTTGAAACCGGTTTCCAATGTTTTATGCATTCGGCAATGAAAAGATGTCGCTACTGGTTGTTGCTCTTTGCTTTCCTTGCTGCCTCTTGATTCGACACTTTTCGATTGGTTTGGGCAGATTGCGTCCGGTTGATTTCCGCTGGCGAGTTACCTGAGAAAAACAAATTTTAAGTTGAAAACGAATAGTAATGTTTCAGCACTTGTCTTAAAATAACCGTAAAAATCGCTGTAATCACCGCCTCTGAAACTGTGCGGGCATTGTGTGGACATGACTTGGTAGAACCTGAGCGTTTATAGGGGCCTACGCTATGTACAAATACTCGTATATTTCGGTAGCCGTACGATACCGAGTTGCCTCAGCTCGTATATGCACAAAACGCGTCGTTGCCGTTCTACGTCTAGAGCAACGCACCACACGACAGGCTTTGTTCAGTTACCTCTTATCTATACGCGTCTTATGGATGTGGTTTGGCCGACGATATTTGTATGGCGTGTATTTTGGGCAACAACTCTTCCCTCGATCTCTCTACCTTTGGACACAGCGCCTTGTTATAAATAACTAATGCCCTGTAATCTTAGGCTATTGGCCTAAATCAACTGCCGGCGTCTCAGATCTAGCGCTTGCAATTAGTTATTGGACAGCGGGGAATGGATTGCAGAAACATGGGCTTATTTATTTTAAATTGAATTAAACAGGAAATCGTTAAAATATAAGAAACGAACTAAAGCAAACAGATCAACTTAAATAGAAACACTGTTATATAATTTCTGCACTATTTAAATGAAAATATTGTATAGGGCCTATTTAAGTGGGTCGTTTTTAGCTTGAATGTAAAAAACTGGGCAATCCTACCAGCGCAACATTATAGTTCCGGTTTACCCATTGACATCCATGTGTTTTATCGTGATTGACCAGAATGTTTATTATGGCTTGCACATCCAATTCAGCTGAATTTTTTGCGGGAAAACCCAGTTTGGAAGTGACTGCGCATGCGCAGTCAAATAAGGTGTCCAATAAGGATGGCTCAATAAAGTGACTGAACCTGATTCTGAAAATTCAGTCTCCCGTTTCCACCTTCAATACACGTATTCCACCTTCTTTCAATTAGCGTCAAGACCACGACTGAAAACCTTTCTTCAATTGTAGCTACCAGACAGAAATTTTAGGCTTGTGTAGTTTACCACACGAAAACAAATCAAGTATGAACTTACGACGAGTTTCTGGTGCCATTCTGGAACTCTTCGACTGAGTATTCGGTTCTCTGGATGCTGCTTCAGATGGTGGAACCGTTTTGAAGCTGACAGAAAGATGCGCAAGAGCACGGAATTGTAAAGTAAGTTAACGTTATCTAATTTAGGTAATTTATATACGCAGATATTATATGTAATGGAATGGTAAGGTAAATTAATGCAGAGTAATTTAGGTAATGGATCGATAAGGTCACAAGAGGGTCAAATAGGGCAAATTCGTGACCTTCTTAGCTACCACCAGTTTGATGACTTATGTTACTTTCACAAACTTGTTTAGCTTTCTGATTTTAGTTGGCAATGGCAACTCTAGCCTGTAACCAGTTGGGGATACCCAGGGCCGTGCCTTCCTCAACTCAGATGTAGGGCATTCCGGATTGCTTCTCTGGATTCGCCCTTGTGTGGCGTCATTTAGACAAACTATGCAGGAATGCTATATCAACAACTCTGAGGCAGTTTTGTCGCTTAGAAGACGTGCAATCAAGGGCAGAAGCTTTTTTGAAGGTGTTTAACTTTGTGTTTCTTGAAGTGATATCATGCGATTAACGACATCTCGTGTCTGTCAACGCCATTAACGTCGATCTTAAAACTCCGGGCAACAGCAATTCCAGGATTTGATGAGATATCTATCTATCTATAGTTTAAAATGGTAGTGTTTTAAAGGTGTCTAATATGAGTTCTCACTTCATGCAGTAATTATCGGGTGTTTAACGACATTTGTGACTTTCGCGTGGACGTTACATTACATTGAAAAGACACACAATTTTAATAAAATTTACTGAATCTATATACTCCGTATAAATTATATATAAATCTCAAGATTTACAACGATATACTCACAATTCGCTGTTTCCGACAGATGTCACTAACGTCACGGTCTTGTCACTGACGTCATTTGCATTGCGAGTCGTATGCGTTTGAATCACGTGATGGACTGGAGCACGAGGCGCCTGATAGGTTGGCGGCCCAGGTGATCGGCTTCCAATTTGACCGGCAGAGGGAGGCGAGATGCCAGCGCCCCGAACGGTGCCTCGCGTGCTCTGGACATCGTCGGGACGTCTTGAAGCAGCAGCCTGCAACGCATAAAAGACGTTTACTTACTGTTTTTTAAATTGTATTTGCATTTATGTAGCGCCAACTTAATGCACAAGTTGAGGTAGAAATGTTGCCTCGGGATTACAAAAATTAAGGGAGCAATGCCCGAGAATGCCTAATCTTCGCTGAAGTTCTGTTTGGTGAAGAATGTTGGTGCAAAAAGCGAGTGCATTGATGGGCTTTGCGGCGTACCGGCTATACGACCTTTGGCTTAGAATTTAACTATCAATTATTTCTATTTAAATAAAACAGGAATTAAGTAATGGTTTTATATTTAAGTTGTTCAGTTCGCTTATTTAGTTTTTTTTTTCTAACATTTTAACGTTTTATTCTAAAAGCTCAATTTATTCTAATTAAGTTCATATTTCATTTTAACGCCCCTTCCCGGCATCCAATAGATACCGACACTGCCCACCCGGCGACCGCAGAAGAGGCAGAGTCAGATCCCGTGACAGCTTTACAGTGATGCCTCTCTTACAAAAGCGGCCAATCCTAAACCTTCCTTGGAGAGAGCGGACACAATTACATAGATTTAAATCTCGGGCTAATATGGTCCGCTCACGGGGACCTTAAATGGCGTGGCGCCCATTCAAACGGGCAGCGTTGATGAAGGATCTCACCCGATTAATTCATTGAAAAGTGAGCAGGGTCGACGCCATGCGGTCGCTAGAGAAAACCATGCTCATTTACACTTACAATTTATAAATATTAAGTTGTGCTTAGACACCTTTAAATCGCTGTTTTCTGACTTTATATATCCGTCAATTGCGCGCATTTAAACGGGTAGCGCTGACGACGGGTCTCACCCGATTAATTCACTGAAAAATGAGCAGGGTCGACACCATACGGTCGCTATAGAAAACCTATACATTTACATTTATTGTTGGGGATGGTACCGAACGACCATTTTACGTCGAGAGTGGAAGGGGCAGTGATGTGGGTGTGTCTGAGCGTGGAACTGTTTGGAGTCACCCTTGCCCCGTGAACTTAAGCACACACCCCGATTGTCACAGTAGCTAACGAATGTAACTGTCACGAAACCTTCAGTTATAATCGTAGTTATTGGTATCACCGTCATTGTTATTAGTGGTCGTACCGTGCGTTGAAGCTGTTCTTGGTGCACAGGTTGTACAACTAGGACGAGTGGTGGAGCCACGTGTTCTGCAGCCACTAATCGAGCTCGTGCTTGGCTTTGTTTGGACCGCAGAGCTTTCTACAACACACATCAGGATCTCAATACATGAGGGAAAACTTACAGAAATTTTCGTATTTTGTTGGTGTTGGTGATAACGATGAAGAAGGAAAGGAGGGAGAAGAAGGAAAAAAGGAAGAGGAAGAAGAAGAAGGAGAGAGAGGAGGAAGAGGAAAGGGGTTCTGTTGGTGATAGTGTTGAAGAAGGAAAAGAAGAAGGAGAAAAGGAAGAGGAAAAAGGAGGAAGAGGAAGAAGAGGAGGAAAAAAGAAGAAGGATAAAAGAAAGAGAAAGAAGAAGAAGTAAGAGGGGAAGAGGAGGAAAAGAAGAAGGAGGAGGAGGAGGAGGGGCAGGAGAATGGTGGTGGTGGCGGTTTTTCTAAATTTCCTGTGCTTTTATCGCAAAAAAACAAAGAAACTAATTTCCAGCTGATTGATCACCTCTAATGAGTCTTTCACTAGTGGCGCCATATAAATCTATATAAATCTATAATTAAAATTACGATAGCGAGTAATTAATTACTGACCAGTTGCTCGTGTTCCTGAAGCGCCAGGGCCAACTCCTGTACAAAAAAACAGATCAGAAGTAAAATAAACATTAAAAAAACAAAGAAGAGAGTTTTAGATAATTCTATTCGCGGACCAAACTGCACAACATGAAGACAATGAGGGCAGATACAGGGGGGGGGGGGGCTCCAGGACTGCTTGCGTGGGAGGCAAGGGCATTTCCAGAGGGGCGCCACATTCTAGCAGTCCACCATGCACGGGTATGGTCTGAGGGGCATCGGCATGTAATCAAGAGGGGGGCTGGGGAGAGAAACGCCCTCCACGCCTATAGCTAAATCTGCCACTGGGAAGGTATCATATACACCGTTTTCTCTCTTCTTTCTCAGTTTCATGTTCATCATATACGAAATATTTTTGTCTGTGTCATCGCCAACAGTATCGCTTCATCATCAGCATATATTCGTCGTCATCAACATCATCAATGTCATCATCATCGTCGTCACCACGATCGTCGGTGACGCCATCATCGTTGTCGTCATGGTCACTATCACCAAACACAATGATAATCTTCTTTGTCGCCAAAGTTTATCATCATCGTCGTCATTATCATCATCTTATTCTTCATCATCATCACTATCATCATCGTTATCATCATCACCATTATCATCATCATCGACTCGTGCTATTGCCATGGATACCTCGTCCTGGAGCAGCATCAGTTGCTTTCCATCATCTTCCGTCAGTCCATCGTCACCAGTTGATGAAGGCAAATGGAACCCAGCAAAGGAACTCATCCGGATGACTGTATGAACAGCACCTGCAGCATCAGCAGCAGCCAATCCTCTCGAATAATGCGTGTGTGCATATATATATATATATATATATATATATATGCACACATATATATATATATATATATATATATATATATATATATATATATATATATATATATATATATATATATATATATATGCATAATTAACACACATTAAGCATATATATAAATATATGCTTAATTTAGCAATGTTGATGACTTCACTTTAACCCTAGTAGCATGCCACCTAACTAGGGTGAAAATGCCCCAGTGTAAACCCTGTCCAGTCTCTGTCTGTCTGTCTGTCTGTCTGTATGTATGTCTGTCTGTCTGTCAGTCTGTCTGTCTGTGTATGTCTGTCTGTCTGTCTCTCTCTTTCTCTTCACCCGGCCGTCATTTTTATTTTCACCCGATTCCAATCTCTGCTCTGATTGGCCAAGGAATTTTATTTCTCACCTTGTCCGTTATTGTCAGTGTCACGTGTTCGTCTAACTTCCGGTCGAGACTGTTCTTGGATTTCCATCAACTGGATGCGTTTGGCCAACTCCTGAAAAATCCGTCAACGACTCAATTAAGACCACGTGAGTTAAGATTAAAAACCCAAGGAGAGATTTAAGATACAATAAAAGATTAGATTAGATTAGATTGGAAGAGAGGAACAATTAAAAAGATTGGATTAGATTTGATTCAGTAGGTTAGCTTTGTTGAGATTAGATGAAGTAATAAATTAGCCTTTATTAGCCGCTGACAAGCGCACATGCATTACATTGTAAGTAAGTCAGTCAGTCAGTCAGTCAGTAAGCCAGTCAGTCAGTAAGTCAGTAAGTAAGTAAGTTAGTTAGTAAGGAATGCATTTGTTAATACGGACATAAACAAACAAATAATTAAAAACATAACACAGCAAACAAATAAAGGAGGATGCACAGCCACAAAGACAGACCATAGAACAATTAAAACACAGATATTTAAACGAGATTTAAACGAGACTATAATAGATAGGTAGACATACGTGCGCGACTCAATATAACTAAAGATGGATCGATTCACATTAGATTAGATTAGATTAGATCGAATCAGATTGGATTGATTAATTGAATAAGCATGTGAAAATTCGTCACTTGGTCAAGAATGTCCTGTTTGAGTCTCTCTCGTTCTTTCGCGAGCTGTTCTTCTTTTTGATACTGGTGAGCAAGTTTTGCGTCCTCTTCAGCTCTGAGCGCAACATGAATATTCAAAGTCGATCATAAATATTCATGAGCAAGGAATGAATTATTAATAGGATTACTACTGGTTTTCGAAGAAAATGCAAAATATTTCTAGGCAAAGAATGCATTGTTAATATTAATGGTATTCATAGCGGATCACAAATATTCGTAATTAATTAATTAATTAGTAACTGGTTTGTCCTGCGCAGAGATCTGCGCTGCTTCAGGCAAATGTTCCTCCTGAAATAATCGCCTGTTGCTCCCTGTTGGCTACGGGCCAAGAAAGCAGCGTCACAACCTGTCCCAGTTTCGAGAACTGTCCCAGTTTCGAGAACTGTCCCAGTTTCGAGAACTGTCCGGGGCATCGGCTTTAGCAACTTTTTTCAACTGTTTAACAGCCGCATTACAGCGGGTCGGATTACTTGATTATTAGATATTCAGTCGGTAGATGGCCAGTTGTTCGAGTCTGTCCTGTGTGCTGTGTGCATATATGTATGCTATGTATGTATGTATGCATGCATGTACATACGTATGCATGTATGTTACGTATCCACGTGCCTGTGTATGTAAGTGTATGTATGTATGTATGTATGTATATATGTATGTATATATATATTTATGTATGTATGTATATAAGTGTGTATGTATGTATGTATGTATGCATGCATGTACATACGTATGCATGTATGTTACGTATCCACGTGCCTGTGTATGTAAGTGTATGTATGTATGTACGTATGTATGTATATACGTATGTATGTATATATGTATGTATGTATATGTATGTATGTAAGTGTATGTATGTATGTATGTAAGTGTAAGTGTATGTAGATATGTATGTATGTAAGTGTGTGTATGTATGTATGTATGTATGTATGTAAGTGTGTGTATGTATATCCACGTGCCTGTGTATGTAAGTGTATGTATGTATGTACGTATGTATGTATGTACATATGTATGTATATATGTATGTATGTATATATGTATGTATGTAAGTGTATGTATGTATGTAAGTGTATGTATATATGTATGTATGTGTATGTATGTATGTATGTATATATGTATGTATATATATATATATATATATATGTATATAAGTGTGTGTATGTATGAATGTATGTATGTATGTATGTATGTAAATGTGTGTATGTATGTATGTATGTATGTATGTAAGTGTGTGTATGTATGTATGTATGTATATATGTATGTATGTATATATGTATGTATATATGTATGTATGTATGTATGTATGTATGTATGTATATATGTATGTATGTATGTATGTATGTATGTATGTATCAAGAGTTTTAATATAGCGCTTTTTAAATATCTTACAAAAGCGTGATTAACTGCATGACCCTCTCAAGTGCGTTGTAAGGCAGTTTAAAAATGTGCGCAAACACAGTCAAAAGCAACAATAGGCCCTAACACAATAGGCCCTGACTCGGCCAGCGACGGCTCTTCTTAGCACAAACAGCCAGCACGCACGGGTCTAAGACTTTTATTATTATATGGATAGCTTTTATTCTACAGCTCTAAGAGTCTTAAGATGATAGTTCTGCTTACACACCTTTAAATCGTTTATTTACGACTGTATATACGGTCCTCAATTTCCTTCAAATCAATGATCTGTATAGCTATAGATTTAGGTAATAACGATGCTGATGATACCGACGATGATGATCATAATGATAATAATAACAGTCTGTCTTTCTACTGTATCTTTTCACTAAAATGATACAATTCATTTATATGATTTATATGATTAAAATGATCGTACATTCTGGCCTGATTCTGAAGGAACTCGAGTCGTTCCCTTTGTAAACGTTCTTCCTCTTCATCGTGTGTTGATTTGGCCAGTGGAACATCCTTACGAGCTATCTGCCTCACTTCCCGATTCCAACAGTACTTCTCCTGGACTGAAACAGACCAACGCCTTCACTCAACTCGTTGCATCATCTTCTATATCGTCGTCGTCGTCGTCATCATCATTTTATCATCGATATTATTATCATCGTTGTCGTCGCCATCATCATTTTATCATCAATATCATTATCATCATTGTCGTCTTCGTCAGTATCATCATCTTTTTCCTTTCCGTCCTCGTCCTCCTCCTCGTCTTCGTCCACCTCATTATTACCTTCATCATCATCATCATCATCATCATCATCAAAAGCATCATCATCATCATCATCATTATCGTTGACGCTGTAGACGCTATCATTACATGAAATAATTTAATCGCAGAAGAAGCCAAAACTTACATTCCTTATCTTGTAAGTTTTGCGCAAGAATCTCATCTCCTTTCACTCCAAATAACTGGCGTGCTGAAAACCACACACATCACACATCTATTTATTTATTTATTTATTTATTTATTTATTTATTTATTTATTTATTTATTTATTTATTTATTTATTTATTTATTTATTTATTTATTTATTTACTGACCTAAACACTTGGTATGAAAGGAAAGCTTGACCCGATGATTTCTTAATAATTGTTTCATTTGCTTTTGTATGTCAGAGCAGTTTCAATTATGGCAGTAATCGGTTTCAACGCTAGAAACAATTTTTCATTGTAATGCATTTGAAAACTACAGCAGCAGCAACAACAACAACAACAAAACAACAATAGCAATAATAAATACTAATAAAATTTGATAATAATAATAATAATAATAATAATAATAATAATAATAATTATTATTATTATTATTATTATTATTATTATTATCATCATCATCATCATCTTCATCATCTTCATCATTTTAAGCATATAAATGAATTGCATTGTTTTAGTGAAAAGCTATAATAGAAAGACAGACCGTTGTTATTATCATTATGATCATCGTCGTCGTAATCATCAGCATCTTTCTTAGGTAAATAGCTAGGTGACAAATCCATCATCTTACCTAACGATTGAACCATCTTGAGGGCTATATATACCGCCGTAAATAAACGATATAAAGGTGTGTAAGCAGAACTAACTATTTATTATTCGTAATGCCCAGTGTTTAAAGTCTATCTTAGGACTGTTAGCGGCCATTGACGTCTAACTAAATCTTCTCGTTGTTTTGCACGAAAAATGTGGCGATTGTAGTTCCTCAGTTTAACGACAGCTTATGACATCAAAGGCCGTTGCCGTCGCCCTCCTCCTTTATCCAGGCTTGGGACTGGCACTACCCGGCGCACCGACAAAATCGCCCCGACAAAATAGCCCCGACATAATAGCCCCGACATAATAGCCCCGACATAATAGCCCCATAGACAAAACAGCCCCGTCAAAATAGCCCCGTAAACAAAACAAGTGAAACTTTTAATATTATTCATGTTGTCATTACAACGAAAACGTTAATACCTACAGCACAGAAAACTTTAAAGGTAGTCTTTTGTAATCTCTAGATTTAAGTATAATGAACAGTCAGTAAAATTTGGGTATAGTATACATTAATCTAAATACTAAGATTGTGAGCAATTCCGCGAAGGTATTCGAGAATGTCAACTGCGCCATAAGTGGGAATGAGAGTTTGCAGTCTTCGGTTTAGCTGCACGTACTTCGACTTCGAAGCTTCAGGTTGTCGGACTCCTGTACGATAACGTGCGAGATCGATCTCTACACTATCTTGTTCTTTTCGCAATTGGTCGACCAGTTTGTACACCGATGGATGATGGCAATCTATAGTCTGCTGGAATGCCCGATGCCATGCTTCGACAGAGTTGTCGGTGCGAACCGATGAACCGATGAAAAGGACTCATATCACTTTATTCTACCCTTGATGTTGCCCGCGTGTTTCGCGTATTAGCGCCGCGCCACACGAGTAACAGCGGGGCTATTTTGTCGGGGCTATTTTGTCTTGGGCTATTTTGTGCCGGGGCTATTTTGTCGGGGCTATTTTGTCGGGGCTATTTTGTCGGGTCACCGGCACTACCCCCAAACAAGGCAGTAGCGGAGTTAATGTGGCGATTGTAGTTCCTCAGTTTAACGACAGCTTATGACATCAAAGGCCGTTGCCGTCGCCCTCCTCCTTTATCCAGGCTTGGGACTGGCACTACCCCCAAACAAGGCAGTGGCGGAGTTTAATGTGGCGATTACACTCAGCTAATCATTATAAAGTGTCAGTCAAAAGAGTTTTAAAGGTGTGTAAAGAGATCTCAAAACATCGGATGATTATGTCATAGGTTATTCAGCATATAATTTTTGATCGAGCCAGACAGACAGGCGTTTTTCTTGTTACCATTTGCGAAAGCAAGCACACTGTTTCTGCACTGGATGGAGTAAGAACGTCAGACTGAAACACGAAACCGACACCACCCAGTGCGATATTATTTTTTCCGAAACAAGCAACGTTAGCTGTTAGTAAATATCAACGCCTCTCTTTAGACAAATTGTTACTATAATTCCATACCAGTTAGATTATTTAATAATTTGTAATTCCAGTGATATCCAAAGAACCGCTGGCTTCAAATCAACGATCGAGTAATCCTTAGCAAATAGTAATTAGGGCATTAATGAGTTTTTAATTAGGTTATTAAAAAGCAGCAAATAGATGGGCAATACAAAGTTTACCTTGGTTTACTCTGATTGCGGGAGTAATCACAACCCCGTTATCGTCGTCAACTTCCTCACCAGCGGATCCCCCACGCATTCCAGCCATCACAACGGATTCTTTAATGGGCAAACTCGAAAAGGTTCCTGAGTTTACGCTTGTTGAGGTTTCTTAAATAACCCTTAACAACCCCACTGACTTGACGCAGTGCTCGTGAAGAAGCTTGTGTCCTGCGCTTGGCTTATAAGTAGCGCTTTAGAAATTTGGAGTTTACGAATACGATTACGAGTAGTTTACCAGAGCAGTATACTTTGAACAAGTGAAAAAGCAATGCGCAGCTAATGCATCAAACTACATCCGCAAAAGTTTCCTAAGCAAATCGTGATCGGTGAACCGTAAAAAACAACGGGGCGTGACCGAAGCATTTTGTGCTTTTCGGTAACTTCTACAGGCAGGATGAGTCAACGAGACTGCTCTGGGGTCACGCCAAAAGCTCGTCATGAAAACTGACTCCATCAAGTATGCCTAAGCATGGTTACAATGTATAGGCCTACGGTCCCGCAGCAGCTCGTGTAGGCCTACATAGGCCCCTCGGCTCTTGGGCCAATGACTATAAAAATAATCATAATAAGCATACATCTACTGTCCTGATTTTCTATGCTGTTTGCCTGTACGTGTGTGTATGTACTGTATGTCTGTGTGTGTGTTTGTCTGCTCATATGAGTCTCTATCTGTTCTTCTGCCTATATCCCTATTTCTCTAATCATAACATAGTTGTACATATGTAGTATGACTATTCTCGCAGTATTCTATATAGGCGTTCTATAATAACTGTTAGCTTTACCTTTATGCTTCTGATGAGTTTCTATAGGTCTATGGCTTGCAAACAAGTGTGTTACCTTTACCTACTTTTGTCTTTGGAAACTAGGTAAAAATAATAATAGCAATAGTAATGGTAGTAGTAGTAGTAGTAGTGGTACTGGTAGTGGTAGTAGTAGTAGTGGTAGTAGTAGTAGTAGTAGTAATAATAATAATAATAATAATAATAATAATAATAATAATAATAATAATAATAATAATAATAACAATAATATTTAGTGGTGATGGTGTGGTATTTTATAATAATTATTACTCTTTGTATTGTTAAACGAGATGGGTGATGGGCACAATGCATCATTAATGCATTGTTGCCCGGGTTTTAATGCTGCTACCTGTGATACTTACAATGTAATGCATATGCGCTTCCGGCGAAAAAAATCAGATTTTAGGCTCGGTTATCATTCCTGTCGCATCGGTTTTTTGTCAATAATGCATATTCAATCATAGTTTTTGTCAGTAATGCATAGTCTCTCCAATCGACGATGCGTATGGCTCGTTAATGATGGAAGCATTGGCTCATCGGATGCTAGATTTCAATGTTTTCTGGAAGCTTAGGGCGAAGTGTATATAGGCATGAGCAGATATTACCTGCAGGTCTTTGGAAAAGGGTGCTTGGATTTGTTTGGAAAAGATTACTTTGTATACTGTCATCGTTTGTGAGTGATCTACATGTGATATCTTACAAGTGATCTAGCCTCTCTTTCTTGTATCTAGGGGTGCATATCGAAACAGGTTAGAACACAAGTTAGGTTAGATTAGGAAGTTCAAGACTTGTCTGCGTCAACTTACTTACCCATTTTATTGCCTGGAAAAGACTCCTGGTTTCGCTGATCTATCGGATTCAGACGGGGCTTCTTCATGGCATCTGTGCCTAGGGTTTTCACTTGAAGTAACCATCGAATGATTCCTTATGCATAATGTTGGCGGCTTTATGTAGCGGTTGCTCTCTGCTCTGTCATAAATGGGTAATAGAAATCATCAACTCAAAAAGTTAATTGATATTACCTCTAGATAAGCTTTTTGTAATTAGGCAAACGTTCGATGAATTCTAGCAGTTGGATTAAGTTAGATTAAATAAGATTAAATTAGATTAGATTAGATTAGACTTTACCTAATCTGTGCTTTCTGTTCAGTCTGTCTCTCCTGACCTTTGGATCTGGAGCTGGAATCAAACCTGCGTCACCAATTATGTCTTTCTCTGAATAATCTGGTTCAGACGACTTAGCTTTTCGAACGCTGAAGAAATCCGGAGATGACGATAGCGATTTGAAGATCTCGCGAGAAATGGCAGCTAAGCCGGAACTGACGTGGCAGGAGATTTCTCGTCTCCTGAAGAATCCGAAGGAGGGACAGAAGTTACTGAACTTTCTGGATGCGGACGATATCAACCATATGAGGATTCGTGGAGTCTTCGAGAAACGGAAGGAGAGGAGGCTCTTCAATAGAACGAGCAAAGGCATCAGCCAAGAGTATAAATCAGAAAACCAGGTATACGGCGCTGTATAAATATAAATTACAATTTTGCGTTGTAGGCAGACAATTTTTATAGCGCCGCTTCAAGAAAAACCTGATCATCGGCGCTGTCAATGCTAGTTGATAGATGATGTCAAAGTTCATTCACAAGAAAAACTTCATCGCTAAGAAAAACACTGTTCAGATAACCTAGAAAGGTCACCGGACCGAGGGCAGGGCTCCCACGTGTGGAACCATCCATGTTCAGAGTTCCAGGACCGCTTGCCATAATAATAATAATAATAATAATAATAATAATAATAATAATAGCCCAAACCCACTCTTTTGTGGCGGTCGCACTGGAGACCAGCGGCGCATGGAGTACGGAAGGATTGGATTTTGTGTGGGAGTTAGGACGAAGGATGACAATGGCAACCCACGATCCACTGGAGACCAACTACCTGCTTCAAAGACTCTCAGTAGCTGTCCAGCGTGGGAACGCCATCTGCTTCTCCGGAACTCTACTATGAACATATATGATGATGATGATAATTATTATTATTATTATTATTATTATTATGGTAAGAATAAAACTAATAATAATAATAATAATAATAATAATAATAATAATAATAATAATAATAATAATAATAATAGTAATAAGAAGAAGAAGAAGAAGAAGAAGAAGAAGAAGAAGAAGAAGAAGAAGAAGAAGAAGAAACTTATAATGCGCCTGTGTCTAATGCACAAGGCATCAACCGATGGCACACCAAAGCCAAGCCACAACCAGGTCAATATCCAGAAGATCAGCCCACAGGACAGAGAGGCAGCCTACAGTGGATAGGCATACGTACACACGAAGAAGAAGAGGAACGACGATAGGCGATGCTGCCGCCCCCGAGGGGACACGGTTGCCTCGCCGTCCAGCAATTCCTCCCTCGCAGATGGAATAAGGCGCATCGTCTGGATATCTATCGAAGTAAGAGATCTGTGCAGGGCAGGAATTCATCACGGCCGACCAGTTGGGCGTAGAACCTCTCCGCGAGCGACGGGCGACAACTTATTCGCCTCTGTGCGTGAGCGGGAGGATGAGCAGCCTAGTGCTACATCGGTAAACGCGTACGTCAAGGCGCCTCTGAACGTGAGGATGCCGGTTCGCGTCCCGGTTGTGGCTTATTTCAGGGATTTAAATCTCAGGCTAGTTCACGGGGGCCTTAAATGGCGTGGCACCCGTTCAAACTGGCAGCGGTGGTGAAGGATCTCACCCGATTAATTCTTTGAAAAATGAGGAGAGTCGAAAAATGAGCCATACGCTCGCTATACAAGCGTTGTATGTGTGGAGTTGTGTTTTTGTAAGTGTAAATGTATTCATGTGTATATATGTATGTATGTATGAGTATGTATGCATTGAAGTATGTATGTGTGTGCGTATGTGTGCCCATACGTGTATGTATGTCCGTGTATGTATATATACGTTTGTGCGTATTCATGTATGTATGTGTACGTGAATGTATGGATGCATGTATACATGTATATATGTATATGCATAATCTAATCAAATGTTGTGACTTGTATAGCGCCGTGATCACAAGGCATCAATCGATGGTTGAATTCCTATTGGTGAGAGAAACCAGAAGTAAGGTAACGTGCGTAACTGTGTATGTATGTGCATTCATAAATGCATTTTTGTGCACGTATATATCTTGCTATTGATACAGCGCCTTCTGGGAACCTCACAAAAGCGCACTGGCCACATTATTGGCTCCCATAACCATACATTACTCTGAGTAGAAGGACGTAATATAATGCAATCGACAATTTATATAGCTCCACTGGAAACAGTTACAGAACAAAGCCGCTGAGAATAAAGCCTTAGGTAATAAATGCGCTACATAAAGTCAAAGCACCGCAACGAGCATACATGCTTCAGAGCAACATGAGCCGACACGCAACGTACGCCTCTCGTTGCAACGCAGCCACTGGGCCAGGCTGTTGAATGCGCGGATGAATCTCTGTAGGTTTCACAGTAATAGTCTTTTTTGACTTCCTCGTTCCCGGCATGCAGTTCAATTTGGCACGCCCCACAAGTCATCGCGTCACAAACCGACTTCCGGTTTCGACATGAAGCGCAGGGCATTGTGGGATATCTGAGAGCTGCCAAGTCACGGGTCGTAATATATTACTGTATATGGGATGCGACGGAAGGACGGAAAATAGGGCGCTATATAATTTATATTCGTGAAGGTAAATATGAGACGAATATCCAAAGGTGCATTGTTTTAAGATGTACGTCGCATTCACTCTTTGTTTGCATGTCTGCTTGCTTTTGTCACTCCGTTGTCTGTCTGTCTGTCTGTCTGTCTGTCTGTCTGTCTGTCTGTCTCATTCTCTTTCACTGTCTCCCTCTCTATAGTTCTTTCTATTTCTCCTTCACTCTGTGTTTATCTGTGTCTTTCTCTCTGTCAGTTTACTTTTTTGATGATGATGATGATGATGGTGGTGGTGGTGGTGGTGATGATGATGATGATGATGATGATCAATGATGATAGTGGTGGTGGTGATGGCATTTTTCTAATATAATAATAATAGTAATAGTAGTAATAATAATAATAATAATATTATTATTATTATAATTATTACTATTATTATTATTATTACTATAATAATAATAATATTGTTATCACTATTAATAATAATTAATAATAACAATAATAATAATAATAATTATTATTATTATTATTATTATTAATACTACTACTATTATTATTATTATTTAGCAATAGTAGTAGTAGTAGTGGTAGTGGTGGTGGTGGTGGTAGTAGTAGTGGTAGTAGTAGTAGCAGTAGTAATAATAATAATAATTGATATTATTATTGCTAACGAGACGTGTGATTAGCACGATGCAGTATAAACCGTTGATGCCGCCAATACTGGTCCCGCGTGTTAATAATTCTACCTGTTACAACATTGGCGCGCGTTGCCATGCCAACCCGTCAACAATAACTGGGTGGGCGGTGCCTCCGGCGCGTGGGAGGGGCGATCAAGGTGTCCTTGGGGCGAAAAGAATCGGATTTCTAGGCTCGGTGATTATTGTTGCCGCGTCCGTTTCTTAATATAGCGCCTGTATATCCAGTCGACAACACGCTTGGCTGGTCAATAGGGGAAGCATTGTTTCATTGGCTGTTAGATTAAGGTAGTTGCTGGTGGTTTAGGCTGCTGTGCAGATTATTACCTGCAGGTTTTTGGAACGGGGTGGTTGGATTTGTTTGGAAAGGACTACAGTTGTATTCGATCAGCGTTTGTGAGTTCCTTACAAGTGATGTGGTCTCTCGTTCTTGCGTAAAATGTAAATGTACACGGTTTTCTACAGCGACCGTATGGCCTCAACCCTTCTCATGTTTTCAATGAATTTATCGGGTTAGATCCTTTATTACCGCTGCCCGTTTGTAGCAGTAGTTCCAATATTTAACGACATCTTATGACAACAAAGGCCGTTGACGTCGCCCTCCTCCTTTATCCAGGCTTGGGACTGGCATCACCCGAATACGGCAGTGGCGGAGTTTCTGCCCGTTTGAATGTGTGCCACGCCATTTAAGGTTTTCGTGCACGGACCGTGAAGACGTACAGATCGAAACAGGTTATAACCCAAGTTAGGTTGGATTAGAAGGTTCAAACTCCGCCACTGCCTTGTTTGGGGGTAGTGCCAGTCCCAAGCCTGGACAAAGGAGGAGGGCGACGTCAACGGCCTTTGAAGCCATAAGATGTCGTTAAACACTGGAACTACTACTACTATTAGAAGGCTCAAGACTTGTCTATATCAGTTCGTCATCTTAAAGCCTGACTTCCGGTTTCTCTGACCTGTTGAATTTCGACTGGGCTCCCTCCTCCAACGGATTACGAGTTTTGACTAGCAAAGAGAGCTTCTTTGAATAGTTTCTTCTGCAGCGGCGCAATAGAAATTTCTCATTACAATTACAATCATTACAATTACAATATTTTAATAATATTAATTATATTTTACAGTATTTGATAATAATAATAATTATTATTAGTATTATTATTATTATTATTATTATTAATATTTCTATCATCATGATCATCATTATATTATTGTTATTACTATTATTAATACTACCACTGCTACTCGTACTACTACTCCCAAGCCTACCACTACCACTACTACTTCCACTACTAACACTATTACAATCATAATATTATGTTAAGTTTGAGCCCTTAGTAGCGTATTAACTCGTTTTTTTTCATATTTCAGTCCATCAAACGACATCAATCCAAAATGGCGTCTGAAGAAAAACGCGACGCTGGTTCTCTACTTCCGCCTCTCGATGACGGACGCCGTTCTGCAAAGGGCTCGACAGATGTCGCCACGAATTCAAATACAACTCCGCTGCACAGCGAAAAACTGCCACAAATTGACCAAAACCAGCTCGTCGCCGGTAAAATCTCGCAGGAAGAGAAGTTCCGAGTTAACTCTAACGATTCAACCAACACGAACAGCAGACAATCGCCGGGTCACCGCAACCGCCAAGAAAATAGTTCCGGTGATGTATCGTCGCCCGGAACTTCGTCCAAAGTAGACAAAGATGGAGAAAGACTCACGAATCCTAAGGAAGAATCGCCGGATCGTGATACAAAACGCGTGAACGGAAAAGACGATAAAAATAAAGAACTGGCGAATGATAGGAAGAACAAAGAAGATACCCGCGCGGTGCAGGAAGATGAATCGAATTTGACAGACGAACAAGACGCCGAAATTCTCGAAGTCCTCGACAAAAAGCCTAACAGAAGACGGATGAGGAAGGATGAAGCTTTCGAGTTCTCGTTTGGCGACGAGGATTTGGACCAGCTGATCGCGAAACTGGAGAGGGTCGTCAGCCGGAACTTGAGAGCTCTTCAGGGGATGAAGTCGGAGGACGAGGACGAAGGAGAGGACGAACTGGACCAGAAGACGATCAAAAGATTCATCGACGGAGACAGACAGAAAGAGATAGACGACTTTCTGAACTCATAGACGACATACTTCTGGACATCAACTCTGTAATATTTTAGAAAGATTGTTGTTGTTCGTAAATCGAAAACATGTTTAGGTGTTGGCGGTGCTATTGATTCTCCGTCTCTTCGGGTTTTCCAACTGGACGTCCGATGCGACGACTCACCAATGACGTCTCTTTGTTGCAAGTTTTATTACAAAAGAATTCTATTTACAGCAGCATGAAAATTCGACTATCTATTCAGATATGTTAAATACATCTGGGACTCTTTGGCCCAACCTCAGACTGAGCGATATGTTTGTTAGTTGTCCCCTTGTCTCGTACGTCGCTGCATCGCTTGAGTGGATTTCTCTATCGTTGTGTTGACAGTGAACCTGAGTTTTTTGAAAGATGTTGTTTAACTACGCTGGGTCATAACGAAGATGATTAGCGTCGCCCTCCTCCTCTATCCAGACTTGGGACTGGCATCATCAGAACACGGAGTTGAACCTGACTTTGTCATGTTCGTCTTTTATGTGCCCTTATCGTTCATTTGTATGCCTTTGTTCACTTTTCCTATTCTCTTCCTGTATTCGCTCCGTTCCTCACATTCCATAATTACCTGATCACAAATAACTCTTCCCAGCCCTAGAGCGACTGACTCTCTCTCTCTCTCTCTCTCTCACTCTTTCTCTCACTCTCTTTGTCTCTGTCTGTCTCTATCTCTCTGTTTTTCTCTCTCTTTGCTTCTAAATATGTCATACTTTGTCCCAATATTTATAGCCTGATATTACACACACAACCACGCACACACACACATTCTATTATATCTCGCTCAACCGATGGACATAATTATGGCATGTATACAAAGGCATGTTACAATTTTTAGTGTAATGTATGTACAACTCTTAAGTCTTTCTTAAATTGTCATCTCCTACTACTTCTTAATTTTTCGTGTAAATGTCCTATTTTCTTATAACTAGTTTAATTGTTGAATACTTCGGTCAGTTGCACGTACAAATGACCTAATTGTTCGTAAAAAATGTTCTATTTTCTAATAACTGTTTTAATTGAATTGTTCGTATAAATGTCCTATTTCTAACAACGATTTTAAATCTTGAATACTTGTCTGTCGCTTGTTTATATGATTGAACACATTTTCTATATGTTTGGCCCATTCTCGTCTTCAAACCCCTCCGACTTGACGCAGCGCTCGTCAATAAGCATAAGATCCTTTATCTCCTTCCAACTTTGGTCTGCTGGCAACCAGATCTTGTTCTTCACACAGTAGATGTAGGCAACCCCTCCGACCTGACGCAGCGCTCGTCATTAAGCCTTTAAGTGGAGCTTTAGTTGTTGGCCATTTACATTTACGATAAATGAAGATTTATATAGCGCAACTCCAAGAACAAATTCGTCAGTAGCGCTCCCGACCAGTCGGAAAAGACCCGCGGTCAAACAGGGCAGATTTCAAAAGCTTGCGGAACAAAGGAAGTGACAGGCTGATTAGCTCATTAAACAGATCTGAAAACATAACTGTAACTGAAACAAACAGCTGACAAATTTAAAAAATTGTAAAACTTTATAAGTCTGATCTATTATCTGTATGAGGCCTTAGTCAATTGGATCTTGGAAGCTTTTCGGGGAACTATGACAGAAAACTTTTTCACTATTCCTAGAGTGCAAAGGTATAATAATAATAACAATAATAACAACAACAACAATAATAATAATAATTTATGTTTTTAAACACAGTGGGGAAGGCTCAACGCTTGTGGATATTGGCAACACAACGTTATTGTATTCAAACAACTTGTGATTGTTAGATCGGGGAAATTTGCTGACTGAAAAGAGCCTGTATTCCGGTAGTTATGGCTAACTTGTGAATAAGTTTTTCCGAACTTGTCATAGCACAAGAGCGCTGCTGCAAAAAAACGAAAGCTCCCCCAATACAAAGGCCACTACAGGCGATCATTTCACAGGCTGAAACACTCATGAATAACTTTGCCAACCTTGGCTAAAAACAGCATATCTGCAAACAATGCAAAACAATTCACGTATGCATATCACTGCAGAGCACGTGGAACATCTACCTAAGCACTTGAACTTCTTTCTGCAATGTCATGTATGTATGTATGTATGTATGTATGTATGTATGTATACACGTGTGCATGTACCTTGCACGTGTATGCATATGTCTATTGGATTTTAAGTAGGCACTCACGATATTGAATACGATGGCCTCAAAGGACTTGACGGACCCGGGTGCTGAACCCGGGTTGCAGAGGTAAAAAGCCAATGCCTTAGCCACGTGCATCATAAACGTAATCTCGAGATTTATACCGAAAGCTAAGTCGCGGCAACCAGCTTATACACAGACGCTCAGTCAAAACAAAACTGGTAAACAGAAAGGGTTCAATTCCAGGTCAAGATCCAAGGCAGGCAGACAGGCAGTCAGAGGCTATGGTGGATGGTGTTTGGAATTGAACAAGAAGTAAGACAAGGGGAAGAGGAAGAATCAGGAACGGATCTGTGGAAGAGGAGTGTTTTGAGATTTGAGTGAAAGACCTGTGCAGAGACTGCAAGAGGTGAAGTGCTGGCGAATTCGTATGATGGGCATATTTGCACAGCGTCTTCTAAGAACCTCTCGAAGGCCCAAATACCCACGCCCACGCCTTCCTGACACAAAAGCAAGACAAGGATATTAAGTGCACCACGCGCAGTAGCAAAAAACGGTTCTCACAAACGTGTACATTGCACTAGGGCAGCGGATCCAAAGTCAACATCAGAGACAATTCTTAAGTCAACGCATTTAACATGGTCCACACTAAACACACATTAGCATTCTTAAGGTCTGGAGTGCCAACGGTTGCTCAGCCTGTCAACGGCTGAGGCCGCTGGAACCGAGACCAGTTGAAGTTCGCAGTGCTACAAAAAATTGCTGAACTGTTACAACGTGAGAACACTGAAGAAATGCGCCTCTGAAACAATCGATGTATGAGACGGAAAAACTAATTCCAGTCCAGACCTTAAAAGTACAGAAACTCTAACATTCATTAATTTATTAACTCCCTCACTTATTCACTCATTCCTTTATTATTCATTCATTCATTCAACTTATAACTCGCCCCTGTTGGTGAAAACTTGTCTCCAAACTGGCAGAGTGCTATAGAGGTCAAACTTTTAAATTTAAGAGGCCCAATTACACATTGTTTCCTTTCCTAGACACTCTGCCTCTCGCATCTCCGTTTCCTTTCCTATCGGTCCGTTCGTTTATTGGTCAAACAAGGGCCAAATTAGATATTCCTCCCCTTCCGATACTCCTCTCTCCTCCCATACATGCTTTCTCTCTGGTTCCAACCCATCAGTTCAAGTAGCTTGTTGTCTCTGAGCAGGCAGTTGATAAAACTAATGGGTGGTGTTCAGCCCATGGCCTGCTAGCACTGAAATTACTGGGAGAGAGGCCCAAGCCCAGCTGCCCAGTAGAAGTTTTTACAAATATGAACATTATTTCCGAGAACCATCTAAGCCCTGTTACCTACTTTCTAAGGTTAGATCAAACTAGATAACACTGCTGGCCCTCTCAACAGCCAATTTTGCGTGGTTGTCACGGGCAGAACGTGTTAGCGACATCACATTCTCGGTCTTGGCATATAAAGCCAGTCTTCACAATTTATAAGGTTCTGAAGACTCATTTCCAGTTAAGTGCAGATGAAGTTGTTCTTAGCCAAGTTCACGATTGTATTATGTTGAAATATCTTCCTGTCCTTGCATTGGATAAAATGACCTTTGCTGACCCCAAGCTGAGGTCAAAGATCGCAGTTCATTTCTCTGACCTCCACAGACAGCCTACTGAAAGGGATTGGCTCAATCCTCAAAACCCTCACTCCGGGCAAACTTGCATTAAAAATTCACTCAACCGAATTATTCAGATCTAGGTAATTTTCCTCTGTTATTTTTGGAACGTCTGATGCGCAGAGATTCCAAATCTGGTCGAAGAGCCGTTTGTTTCCATCGCGACCGGCCTTGCGGCTCTTCTTCGGGTTTTAACCCCACAACTTGATCGAGAAGACGGCTTCGTACTCTCTGCTTTTCTTTCCACCTCTTCCTCCTCCATCGCTCTGAAATTCCAGTTACAAGCATTCGAATCAGGCATTTCTATCGAAGATTAACTGTTTATACAGAATAGATTATACTGAACAGGGCCATCCAGAGATTCAGAGAGGCCATGGCCACTGCAGTACGAAGTCACAATCACGAAGCATGCACATCACAAGCCTACTAAAGTGTGAAATCATCTTAAAGTAACTACTGTGGCTTCAAAACTGTGGGGAAAGCAGTTTAATAAGTAAATAAATATAACTAATCAATAAATAAAATGGTTTCTCCAAATTTGTGGCCCCTTTTCTACGTGAGGCCCATGCCAAATGGCCCTGCTGGCCCCCCTTTGAAAGAACTTGATAATGAATAGATTAGATTGCATTAGAATAGATTAGGTTAGAATAGATTTGATTAGATTATAATGTGTTACATTACATTAGATTAGAATATATTAGATTAGATTAGATTAGATTACTTTGAATACTGGTCGTCCATTTCCTTGAACCTCTGTCGTATTTCCCTGAAAATATCTGGATTGATCTGTTCTGAGATTTGGACAGAATCTCGCAGTTTCGACAGCATCTCAAAGCGCTCACGACCACGAATCTGACGAAAGGAAACAGTTTTTGTGACTAAGAATTTCAATTGTGTTAAATTGAACCGATTCATTTTCAATTTTAAGATATATCCTATTTTGTTGAAAGGATCTGTAATGTGGAACCTTCTGCCTTATGCTCTTTTCCCACTTGATTTAGTGGTGACTGCATTTGACTGCATTTTACACATAAATAGTATTTAATTATATTGAATCATGATGGTGACTGTATTATGGATTTAAATAAAAGCTATCAACTCATCTATTACCTTGTATATCAGAAACTGAATGTTGATGTTACCACCTGCACAATGTTCCGCAAAAACTAATTCAATTCCTAATCCAATTATCCAATCCAGTAATCAAATGCAATCACCACTAAATCAAATTGTGCAATGAAAGCAACAAATCAAATCTCGTCATTCAATCACGAAATTAAATCACCATCCAATCACCACCAACCTGCAACATATAGACATCATCCATATCGATCTTTCTCTGTCTCGGCAGCAGAGACAACTTCTGGAGCTTGGCCGTGTTAAGGTAAGCCATCGCCTGGGTTCTCTTCTTCGTTGGCAGGGTCGTGCCAAACCGTTTCTGTTCCTCCCTCAGTCCATCCCTCCCAGGGGACGAACAGCAGTGGACCATGACAATCTGTCGACCGAGCACGACTCCAGAGCACTCAAGCGTGAAGATGACTTGCCAGGAACGTCTGTCGTTGACCTTCTGACAGGAACCGAGGCACTTGAACTGGAACAGGCTCGTCACCCACTCCGCTCCCACTGTACAAAAATCACACGAGATTAGGTCAGTTCAAGCCTGACGATTTAAAAAAACTGGGTCATGCAAATAGGTCAGCTGAAAAAACTGGGTCAGTTTACAATACAATACAACTGACATATTGATTATGTCCCTTTCAAAGGTTTAGCTGACTGGTTAGAGCGCTTGTAACGCGGAGAGTATGGGTTCGAATTTCCTCTTTCTCTGAGACGGTTGTTGTGTAGGGATCTTCAGCAAGTCCTTCACTCGCAATTGCCCAACGCCATTGATTGAGTTTTGAGTAAACATGTGATTACGCTTACCCTGTGGGTATTTGTAAGGTAAACATGTGATTATGCTTACCCTGTGGATTTTCATACGGTAAACATGTGATTATGCTTATCCTGTGGGCTTTAGTAATGTAAACATGTGATTACGCTTACCCTGTGGGTTTTCATACGGTAAACATGTGATTATGCTTATCCTGTGGGCTTTAGTAATGTAAACTTGTGATTACGCTTACCCTGTGGGTTTTCATACGGTAAACATGTGATTATGCTTATCCTGTGGGCTTTAGTAATGTAAACATGTGATTACGCTTACCCTGTGGGTTTTCGTAAGGTAAACATGTGATTACGCTTACCCGTGGGTTTTCGTAAGGAAAACATGTGATTAAGCTTACCCTGTGGGTTTTCGTAAGGTAAACATGTGATTACGCTTACCCATGGGTTTTCGTAAGGAAAACATGTGATTACGCTTACCCGGTGAGTTTTCGTAAGGTAAACATGCAATTACACTTACCCTGTGGGTTTTCGTAAGGTATGAGGACGTTGAGGCGGTTCGAGTAAGAGTCTTGGACGTGCTCTGCCATCTGGTGTTCAGAGATGATAAGATGCTGAGCGAGTGATGGATCTTCCTGAGTCCTTCGATCACACGCGTGTGTCGGACATCGCATCACGATCTCGGCCACGTGATCCGCAGTCGGATAGATTGGAAGGACACGGATCACTGAACCGCAGGGGGGTGGCTTTGAAGTCTTGAAGAGGAACGGACACGGTTTGTCTTTCATCACGAACAGCTTCTTTAGCGATTCAACAAACTGCAGATTACAGGAAAGTTATTATTATTATTATTATTAATTATTATTATTATTATATTATTATTATTATTATTATTATTATTATTATTATTATTATTATTAACTAAAGGTGGGAATGATCCCTCAAGAAAGAGACATTTACATTGAGGAAATATTATTACAATCATATATGCATACATACATGCATAAATACATACACATTCATCCATCCATCCATTCGTACATACATACATACATACACACATACATACATTCCAGACTTACCAGCCAAGAAGCGGACTTGGTTGTCTTAGGTTGTTTTTCGACGGCAACCTCAAACCCGTATTCACCTGCGTATGGCGAACTTTGTACACAAAACAGAAAAAAGAGCAAAATCTCAAGACATGTTAGATTCTAAGCCGCTGATCCTCTCATTCAACAACTCATCAGTAAGAGTGTCTGTCGAAGGCGCTCCTAATAACAGGCATCTTCAGCTCAAGGGCAAAAGAAGTTCCCACCACTTTACACAGCACAGCTCAGGGAGTGGGATAGAGGAAGGAAGGCTGACAGGCAGAGAGAGAGAGAGAGAGAGAGAGAGAGAGAGAGAGAAGAAGTGAGGAAGAAAGGAGGAAGGGAGGCAGAGAAGATGGCAGAAAGAAAGGGAGAGAGACAGAGAAAGAGAGAGAGAGAGAGAGAGAGAGGGAGAGAAGAAGTGAGGAAGAAAGGAGGAAGGGAGGCAGAGAAGATGGCAGAAAGAAAGGGAGAGAGACAGAGAAAGAGAGAGAGAGAGAGAGAGAGAGGGAGAGAGAGAAGTGAGGAAGAAAGGAGGAAGGGAGGCAGAGAAGATGGCAGAAAGAAAGGGAGAGAGACAGAGAAAGAGAGAGAGAGAGAGAGAGGGAGAGAGAGAGAGAGAGAGAGAGAGAGAAAGAGTGAGAGGGAGTCAAGAAGTGAGGAAGAAAGGAGGAAGGGAGGCAGAGAAGATGGCAGAAAGAAAGGGAGAGAGACAGAGAAAGAGAGGCAGAGAGGAAGGAAGCATTTATATAGCGCCCCTTTAAGAAAAGCAAAGGCCTAGATCTGTTAGTAGTCCACTCTTCCTTCCATCACTCACCTCGATGGCACCATTGAATGAGTCGTCGAAGACGACGGCAGCATCTGCATTTGACAGCACAATTAATTAATTAATTAATTAATTAATTAATTATGTGGGTAAGAGATATTATGTATATATATATATATAAATATCTTTGTGTGTAAGAGATATGTAATACTATATATAAAGAGATGAATATATAATATATGAATATACGACTAGATAAATAGACCATAATTATTATAAGTATAAGCAATTAATTCCAATGAATAATAAGATTAGTTTGTGGTTAGTCATATTGTGACTGGTCATTTGCGGTCATTAAGGCAGCAATGAGCAACCCGTTGACAATGAAAGGTCAAGTCAAATAGCAAGGAGACATCGGTTAAACGGGACTTGTTTGCAAATATCAGACAGACAGACATACAGACAGACGGACGGACGAACGGACAGACAGGCAGGCAGGCAGACGGACGGACAGACAGACGGACAGACAGACGGACAGGCAGACGGACGGACAGACAGACAAGACAGACAGACAGACAGACGGACGGACGAACGGACAGAGACAGACAGGCAGGCAGGCAGACGGACGGACAGACATACAGATTGAAAGACGGATGGATAGGCTAGTGCGAGACCTTCTTTTCAGTTCCAAACCCGAACAAACGGCGCCCATTTGAGCCGATTCATTGGACCTCATTAGCGTTGGGCTTCTGTAGAAAGCCATACCCGGATTTGGTTAATCCATTCAGAAAACGTCATTAAGCTGAAGATTACCTCGGGAATTTACTGTTCAGACGGTCAAGTCTTTACGACGCGTCTTTGGAATTCAGCTGTGTAGGAATTCGATGTTTGAATGGAGACTTAAAGTCAAAGATATATCTGACCTATCGGAATTCAATCAGGATTCTCCAAAGGATAATGATTTTTGATTGTAATTTCACCTGAAATGACCATTGACTGATGCCTTTGGTATTATGATAACGGCGTTTTAGAAGTCATTAGATTTGATTAGAAAGATGCCGAGCGCTCTAACCAAACGTCTAACCAATCCCAATATTACCATCTCAAGCATATTACGATAACAGATGACTTTAGGTAACATCTGATTTAAAATATTCTCAACAGCTTGAAAACTTTGTTCTAAATTTGTTTTATTTGAAGGCTTCAAGGCCATAGGAGATTTCCCGAAAGAGAGAACTCCTGATAAGTAAAGGTAAGTGGAAGGTAAATACCAATGAGCAGCGAGGTCTCATACCTCTTGAAGAGACCCTTGTGAAGTGAGTGCTACATGGGTGTGACTGACAACTTCTGGAATATTAAAACCAGAAAAGCTATCCTGTAACGACAACGATAAAACATTCCTCCGTAAAATATCGCTAAATCAAATCGAATCTTTTTCTCAGTGTACAAATATCTAACCTAATCTAATCTTATAACTTATATTGCGCCATTATATTGATGCATTAGGCATCAATCACTGGCACCCCAAACTAGAATTGCAATCCGGTTAATTCCAAGAGTCAGTTCTACAAGATAGAAAGACAGTCTAAGGAGGATAAGTAAGTAGAGTATCCCATGTCCTACAAATGAGACTTGGGAAGGCGCTCATTTCCTTTTCTTTAGGCCCTAGACCCAGCAATGGACGAATCCCAAGGTCCTGAACATGGGACCAGCGCATCGCAGAACTTGCCGTTTACTTCCCAGCTTACGGCGGTACCAAATTATACTGCTTGCTGACAGAGGCACGGTGTGCGCAAACAACTTGCCCAGGGTCGTTACACGGAGTCGAACCCGCAACCGCATTGTCACTGACCAAAAGCGTTACCGATAGACCACCGTGTGGCACATCGGTATGGTTAGGTGAGATAATTCGACGACGACGATGATAATGGCAATGATGAAGCGATAACCATAGCAACAACGACAGCAACAACGACGACGACAACAACAAGAGTAACAATAATAAACTTGAGCAATAAATCAGCATTGCAATCTAAGCAAGCGACAACAAGCCTCAGAGGGGCTAGCAGGGCCATTTGGCCCAGGCCTTACATAGAGAACAAGCCTCAGAGGGGCTAGCAGGGCCATTTGGCCCAGGCCTTACATAGAGAACAAGCCTCAGAGGGGCTAGCAGGGCCATTTGGCCCAGGCCTTACATAGAGAACAAGCCTCAGAGGGGCTAGCAGGGCCATTTGGCCCAGGCCTTACATAGAGAACAAGCCTCAGAGGGGCTAGCAGGGCCATTTGGCCCAGGCCTTACATAGAGAACAAGCCTCAGAGGGGCTAGCAGGGCCATTTGGCCCAGGCCTTACATAGAGAACAAGCCTCAGAGGGGCTAGCAGGGCCATTTGGCCCAGGCCTTACATAGAGAACAAGCCTCAGAGGGGCTAGCAGGGCCATTTGGCCTAGGCCTTACATAGAGAACAAGCCTCAGAGGGGCTAGCAGGGCCATTTGGTCCAGGCCTTACATAGAGAACAAGCCTCAGAGGGGCTAGCAGGGCCATTTGGCCCAGGCCTTACATAGAGAACAAGCCTCAGAGGGGCTAGCAGGGCCATTTGGCCTAGGCCTTACATAGAGAACAAGCCTCAGAGGGGCTAGCAGGGCCATTTGGTCCAGGCCTTACATAGAGAACAAGCCTCAGAGGGGCTAGCAGGGCCATTTGGCCCAGGCCTTACATAGAGAACAAGCCTCAGAGGGGCTAGCAGGGCCATTTGGCCCAGGCCTTACATAGAGAACAAGCCTCAGAGGGGCTAGCAGGGCCATTTGGCCCAGGCCTTACATAGAGAACAAGCCTCAGAGGGGCTAGCAGGGCCATTTGGCCCAGGCCTTACATAGAGAACAAGCCTCAGAGGGGCTAGCAGGGCCATTTGGCCCAGGCCTTACATAGAGAACAAGCCTCAGAGGGGCTAGCAGGGCCATTTGGCCCAGGCCTTACATAGAGAACAAGCCTCAGAGGGGCTAGCAGGGCCATTTGGCCCAGGCCTTACATAGAGAACAAGCCTCAGAGGGGCTAGCAGGGCCATTTGGCCCAGGCCTTACATAGAGAACAAGCCTCAGAGGGGCTAGCAGGGCCATTTGGCCCAGGCCTTACATAGAGAACAAGCCTCAGATTTCGAAAAAGTTTGTACGTAATAATAATCAATATTTAATTTTCCTTTTCATATTAGAATTCACAACAGCTATTTCGTAGGCTTATGATGGGCATGCTTCGAGATTGTGGCCTCGTATTTGCAGTGGCCCCGGCCTCTCTGAATCTCTGAAAGGCCCTGACAAGCATCATCGCCAAACGAGGGAACACGCTTCTCAGTAGGGTTTAGCCTACCCACAACAATGGAGCCTCTAATTACAGAGGTAGGCCCAGTTGGTTCTCTTCCTTTCCACCCTTCCTCTCCCCTTCCTCACCCAACAACCCGCCCAAACTTATCGCAGGCGCCTGCGCGGGCAGATCAAGAGACTTCGAGCGGTTACTACAGCGGGACCTACACAATGGGCCGCCATCTTCAAAGGTTAATCTAATGACCGACACGAAGTTCTACAGGGCAGACAGCTTTTGAAAGAAATACTGCCAACCTATTTATTTATTTAACTATATGTTTCAACAGCTACTGACATGTTCCTTGGCTTACTGACATGTTCCTATAGGAACGTAACATGTCTGAACTGTTTGCATTAATACCCCTGTAATCTAATCTATGCTTGCTGCATGCATGTACGTATGTATGTATGTATGTATGTACGCATGTATGTATGTATGTACGTATGTATGTATGTATGTATGTATGTATGTATGTATGTATGTATGTACGTATGTATGTATGTACGTATGTATGTATGTACGTATGTATGTATGTATGTACGTATGTATGTATGTATGTACGTATGTACGTATGTATGTACGTATGTATGTATGTATGTATGTATGTATGTATGTATGTACGTATGTATGGGGGTACTGCGCATGCCCGCGGCCATGTTGGCCGCGTGGCTTTCTATGTGTCATTTTGACAGATTATATCGTCTAGCGTGGCATAAGCTCGATAATTTTCTACAGTTTCAAAGCTTTCTGTTGCCGAGTCAGCATGTCAGAATTATTTTTCCTTTCTGACACGGATTTACTGCAATTCGGACGGTTTCTTTGCCTGTTCTCGTGACCTTCTGTGCCTGGAAGAGTCCACCAACAGAGGGGGGACAGGCTTCCAGGTTGAATGTCGAGCTTCGGACCTTCAGACCAACGCACGCCGTCTACGCCGGGAATTTGTCTCGGTGGAGGAAGGGCGAAGAAAGTCTTAGGAGCGGCTCCGACTGTCAGCCACGGAATGGTTCAACTAACTAACGGCCTAACAACCTACCGGCGGGCGGGCGATGAATACCTGTCCGTCCTGCGTATATCCTTCGGATCGGGGAATATCTGATCGCCGCGTGGCTTTCCACCTGCGAGGGACTGTTGGACGGTGAGACAACCGTGTGCCATCGGCGGCGGATCACATCGCCCATCGTCATTCCTCATTCCTCATTCCTCATCCTTGGTGCCACGAGCTTCAGGAACTTCGGGGCTTCAGAACATGCCATCATCTTTTAACTCTAGTTGGGAATCTGTTGGTATGGCTTTGCGTGTGTGCGCGAGCTTGCCATTGGTGACTCTTCTAGTTGTCTGAGTTATGTTCACTTGCAGGATACTACTCTGTTCTTAATGACACTTAACATCATTAGTGACTTTTAACATCAAGTCTAGCGCAGTGAGCGCCACTGATTAGTTTTTGCTTGAAGAGGCGCTATACAAATTTAAACTTACAATTACAATGTATGTATGTATGTACGTATGTATGTATGTATGTACGTATGTATGTACGTATGTATGTATGTACGTATGTATGTATGTATGTACGTATGTATGTATGTATGTACGTATGTATGTATGTATGTATGTATGTATGTATGTATGTATGTATGTATGTACGTATGTATGTATGTACGTATGTATGTATGTATGTACGTATCTATGTATGTACGTATGTATGTACGTATGTATGTACGTATGTATGTATGTATGTATGTATGTATGTATGTATGTACGTATGTATGTATGTACGTATGTATGTATGTATCCACCATTGAAGACACATTCCCCAAACACGTTGCTTCTGTCCGTAAGTCTCCTCCCCAACTCCTTCCGAACCACAAATCGCGCGGAACCCTGGAACATCCATTCAGCTCGGTTCCCAACGTCAAGGTTCCACGTCAATCAGTTTCAATATCCACACTTCACGATTTTCCACAGTTATCCAGTTACGCAGGTCAAAGGTCGTCACCCGCCCGGGCAACACTAACACACAGGATGAACTAGTCGGAGATCAGATTGAAAAGCCACATAAATTATGTCGCCAGAACTTGTTCCCTCGTCGGCTCCGATCAAAGAGCAAGTCCTCGTAATATTTAGAGCCAATTTCTCCGAGAATAAACGATGCCTACGATGCGTGGTTCACTTTCAAGAACATTCAGTGACGGTTAATTAATTATTCACCAAGGTCAAGTAATTATTCAGCAGTTAATTAATAAATAATTCTTGAATTGGTGCTGAAGACTCAGTCCCTTGAGTAAATGTATGTACGTGTGTATGTATGCAGCCATCCATGGGTATGAAGTGCTACAGAGACGTCACTTTTCTTAGCCTCGGCACATGAGGGTGGGTGAATGGTAAGGGTGCAAGCAGGTTTTTAGACTAAAGGTTTTCAAACTTACCTAACAACCTACGAAAGTCCCAAAACGATTTTTTGGTTATTTTTCGGTGGTCACCTGACAGTTTCAAATTAGGTCTTCATGGGCATCTTCATCATCATAATCATCGCAATCATCATCACTACCATCACTATCACCATTAACATCATCGTCATCACCACCGCCAACACCACCACCACCACCATCGTCCAGCTTCTTACCAGAACGTCGTCGAGGTGGAGTTCCAAGGACTGAGGTCCCGACCCATGATCCATGAAGGAGTAATCGCCCGCCATGTTTCCATCCGACCCCATCAACCCAAATTCCCTGTTACAAGATAATACAATCAATAATTTATATAGCGCCAATACAGGTATCTAATCTGGACATCAATCAATTTTAAGATAGCCATGCATGCAGCAGGCCAAAAAATATCAATTCTATTAAAATCCAGCACAGAAAAGAATACACTATTAATGACTCATTTATGGGTCAATTTTTTATCAACAAATCATTAGAAAGTAAAATAAAAACTATACAAGGCAAACAAACTCAATGCATTGATGAATCAAAATCAGTTATTCAATCAGCCAATCAGCCAGCCAGTCAGTCAGTCAGTCAGTCAGTCAGTCAGCCAGCCAGCCAGTCAGTCAGTCAGTCAGTCAGCCAGCCAGCCAGTCAGTCAGTCAGTCAGCCAGCCAGTCAGTCAGTCAGTCAGTCGCTCAGCCAGCCAGTCAGTCAGTCAGTCAGCCAGCCAGTCAATCAGTCAGTTAGCCAGCCAGTCAGTCAGTCAGTCAGCCAGTCAGCCAGTCAGTCAGCCAGTCAGCCAGTCAGTCAGTCAGTCAGTCGCTCAGCTAGCAAGTCGGTCGGTCGGTCGGTCGGTCGGTCGGTCGGTCGGTCGGTCGGTCGGTCGGTCGGTCGGTCGGTCGGTCGGTCGGTCGGTCGGTCGGTCGGTCGGTCGGTCGGTCGGTCGGTCGGTCGGTCGGTCGGTCGGTCGGTCGGTCGGTCGGTCGGTCGGTCGGTCGGTCGGTCGGTCGGTCGGTCGGTCGGTCGGTCGGTCGGTCGGTCGGTCGGTCGGTCGGTCAGTCAGTACACATCACATTCTCAAAGCTACGTACCCCAAATCGTCCGGGTAAACATTCCACGTAGCATCGAACTGTCTGTGGCTGGGACTTGTCGGAAGCAGAGAAGTCGCTTCTGCTGCCATCTGCCGACCAGAAACAACCAATCCATAGTCTCCGCAGGAATTCATCATCGACACTTCTTCCGATTTACCACATTCACATGCGTCGAACTTTTGCCTCAACTTATAATACTCGATAATTATATATGTATGTATGTATGTACGTCTGCGTGTGTATGTATGTATGTGTATGTATGTATGTATGTGCATATGTATGTTTCTGTATATGTGGAGTTACACGATGCAGACGGTTGGCTTCCGCCCTCAACCGATTCGAATTACTTTAATGAACTCATGCAAACCTAGAGAAGCATAAACAAAAGAAACGATCATGCAAACTACAAAAGATTGTTACAATTAATTAAAGCCAGACTAGTGGTGAACGATTTCTAGAAATACTTAAATATATTTCTGCTAGACGTATTACAACTTTATTATCTATTTACCCATCATACCGTACTTTACTTTACAATACGCTGTCTTTTACTGCCTGCCTGACATTACATTACATTGCCTTTTATTGTCTACCTTATCTGACCTTACCTTACATTTACATACTACCTACTTTACCTTACCGTAATTACATTTTGCAAAATCCTTATTGAAATGAAACTGTAGTGTAACATTCTAGAGATTTTCTCCATCTTTTCTGCTCTTCTTATTCGTTCTCTGACTTCTCTCCACTGTGGCCAACAGCCAGACATTGATTTGGACATTTAAAGAAGTACGTGTAATTGGACAAAAATGTCTGGCAATAGACGACACTGAATGCGCTCGATATTAGACATCTAATGACTTCTATAGCGCCGTTTTTAAAATGCATAAGGCATCAATCGGTGGGGCATGGTAGTCTGTTAGTTAGAGCTCTCGGCTTGTAACGAGGAGAGTATGGGTTCGAACCTCCCTTGAGACGGTTACGGCGTAGGGACCTTGAGCAAGTCCTTCACTCACAATTCCTCAGCGCCATCGACTGATGCTTAGTCATTAAATAGCGGCGATTAATAAATGCAGAAATGATGATGATGATGATGATAATGATGATGACGACGACGATGATGATGATGACGACGATGATGATGAAGAAGATGATGATGATGTCGAACGTAAAAGTAAAACCGGTCATAATCCTAATCTAATCTAATAACTTTTATAACGGCGTTATCGCAAAGCACGCGGCATTAATCAAAGGTCACTTCAAGTCACCCCACAGTCAAGATGTAATTAACAGACGTTTACTCGCAAAAGTGAGAGGCGATCGAGAAATTTATCTTTAATAATAAGAATACAACTGTTCGGTGAGAATACTCGAAACCCATCTACCGCTAATACAAGCCACTCGAGGACTGAATAGCCCCAGGTGAAGTGGACTCACCTCAAATCATCACACGCTTTGCCGCACCAAACTTGCAAGCAAATGCACAAACACTCTGTCCCAGAACGACAAGTGTTAAGTTAACACAACGGGAACCCATCTGTAACCTACCCAGAACCACAGGACCCGACCCAAATTCAGACGACAGCCCCGATTGGCTCCCAGCTCCAACCAATCACACGCTAGTCTAACTGTGGAGTCCTCCTTCTGGGTTAATACCGAGCCGAAATACTTAACCAGCGGGGTGCAAAGCAAGACGTTGACGCCAATCATCTCGATGTGTCTACGTCGTTAAATAAAAGTTACCAAATTACACCATGATGACTAGATGAGTCGCGGCGGTCTTTAGCAAGCTGACACTTCCCTCGAATGCCATCAGAAATTATTCAGATGTGACACATTAGGAACGAATCAAGGAATTGCGCATCTTGACCTATTTGTCCTCTGACAACACCTGAAGAATTCGGGCTAAGCAGTTGAGACTCAGAACTTTTTTCTGTTTCGACAATCGTGTGCGAGACCTTCACTCAGCGAATTCTCCAGCTGGAGTAATTAATCTCTGCCAGTTTCTCTTCTTCTTCTACTTTTGCAATCCACAGCTGTCTTAAAAACAGGCCCACCTACCGAACCCCTACGGGCTTAGGCCTTAACCTAGGGATACCCATCGATCCCCTACGGACACAGGCCTTAAGATAGGCCTACCCGTCGAAACCCTACAGACATATGCCTTAACCTAGGCCTACCCATCGAAACCCTACGGACATAGGCCTTAACATAGGCCTACCCATCGAAACCCTACGGACATATGCCTTAACATAGGCCTACCCATCGAAACTCTACGGACATATGCCTTAACCTAGGCCTACCCATCGAAACCCTACGGACATAGGCCTTAACCTAGGGATACCCATCGATCCCCTACGGACATAGGCCTTAACCTAGGCCTACCCATCGAAACCCTACGGACATAGGCCTTAACCTAGGCCTACCCATCGATCCTATATGGACAAGGGAACCCCCATGCATCCGTTAACTTAAAAATTTAAATGTGCATGTTTTTCCATAGCGACTCGACCGTGCTCATTTTTAAATGAATTGACCGGGTCAGATCCTCCAACACCGCTGCCCATTTGAATAGGTGCCAGGCCATTAAGATCCCCGCGTATGGACCGTGCTGGTCCGAAGTTCAAATCTCTGAAGTTAGCCACGATTGGTATGCGAACCGGCATCCTCAAGCACACAGGCGCGTTGATGTAAGCATTAACCATTGTAGTTAACTTGGCCATCTATGTATGCATGAATGTATGTATGTTTGCACGTATGTATGTATGTATGTATGTATATGTATGTATGTATATTCATGTATGTATGCATGTATGTATGTATGCATGTATGTATGTATATGTATGCATGTATATTCATGTATGTATGCATGTATGTATGTATGTATGTATGCATGTATGTATGTATGCATGTATGTATGTATGTATGTTTGCATGTATGTATGTATGTATATTCATGTATGTATGCATGTATGTATGTATGTTTGCATGTATGTATGTATGATATATGCATGCATGTATGTAGGTAGGTAGTATGTATATATTTATGTATGTATCTATCTAGATCGCAATTAAACCCTCCATTACTAAACCCAGTAATATGAGGTCTCTGAAAGAGATGGGGTCCTGTGAATGGCCCCAGACCAAGACGACAGAATGTTCCAGATTCAAATCTCTGCAGAGGACCGACACGATGACCATCAGGGACCTCGTCTTCCACCCCTCCCTTGTGTTATCACCCGGACTTTGTTCAGCTACCCCTCATGCACACCGATGGCAATCGGGTGATTTGGTGCGGTCCACTCGACGGCGACAATAGATCGTAAGTAAGGGTTGTGTATTTGTCCAACAATATTTGTAAACTTTAGGCCATCTCCGCGCTAATACCGCTGACCAAATGCTGGACATGATCTCTCAGAACACACTCTGTCTCTGTCTCTCTGTTTCTTTCTTTCTTTCTCTCTGTCTCTCTCTGTCTCTCTCTGTGTGTGCATGTCTGCCTCTCTGTCTTTGCCTCTTCATCTCTCTGTCTGTTCGTGTCAGTCAGTCAGTCAGTCAGCCTGCCTGCCTGTCTGTCTGTGTCCGTCCGTCCGTCCGTCTGTCCGTCTGTCTGTTTGTTCGTCTGTCTGTCTGTCTGTCTGTCCGTCTGTCCCCTCTGGTCCCGTAGTAGACCAAGGCTCAGCTGTACACTTTCACCTCGAAGAACGCATTGTTTGACCCACATCTCTCTGAATCCCCTATTTACATACCCACCCACACACCCACATCCACACCCACCCACCTCCACACACACACACCCACACCCCCACACACACACACACAAACACACCCACCCACACATACACACACACGGTGCATGCATATTCTGTACGGAAAGCGAGATATTCTCCGAGCTAAGGATAACATTAATGTCTACAGTTATTTGTCAAGAACAAATACGAGATTTCACGACGATAGGTCCATGAATGAAAGAGAAATTGCGAAAAACGGAAAGATCAAAGCAGAAAATACCTAAACAGCTTTAGGCCTGTTCTGGTTCTAATACAAACAGTTTGTCCACTCTCTGTGGCTATTGTAAGTGCAAACAGCAAACGCGAACGAGTTCCCATAATTATGCGTGCACGTAATTAAAAATTTATAGGTCATAATTTAAATATAAACCAGTCACGTGTCGTGATTAATATTTAAACAGACCAAGTCGAATCTCAGCCTATATTATATACATTTATATAAAATAAAATGGACTTTAACTTGTAATGTTAAGCATTGAAATGTATCGCAAAAATGTACACTAGGTTTTATAATGCAAATACTGTTAGCAGGAACCGCTTTTTATACTTGAAGAAAGGTCAATAAAGGTCAATAAAGTGACGAAAGGCCGGATCTAGTGGGAGCCACGTCTCCCCATCTGAGTTTAGGGAAAAGCATGGTCTGGATCCCCCATGAAACGCCGTGTCTCTCCTGGTCTCTTCTCCTCCTATAACCATCCACAAATTACCACCAAAGTAATTTAATCACACGAAATTTAGGAACAAGCAAATTGCCCAGCATATAAGACACAGGAAACTTTCGACCTAAATGTTAGCTTCGAACTGTTTTTTTTTAAGAATGGGGCTCTACAAAAATCAGGCTTCAGTACTAAACGACGATAAGATCGTTAGCAAAACTCGAAGAAGAACAGTTATGTTTACCTTGTGTCCTGGACGAAACTCCCACAAAAATCACTCACGATTCTATGAAACTTTGGTCATTAAGCTATGCGGTCGTCAGTTCCTTGAAAAGGCGCTTAAAAGCTCGTTTTTCGTAATGAAAAGACGCGAATAACAGCGATATTAACACTAGCTTTTTGTTGGCTTATCACCACTGAACAGACGACTAAAGCATGTTACCGCCTTTCAACTTTCAAGCGTCGTAGCGTCTTAACCACGCCCACAGCTGTCAATCACGCCCATTTTATTAAAGCGATTGAGCAAGACTTTCATTGTGTTGTAACGTACGCGACGTACGGAACGTAACTGAAGCAGCTTAGAAAACGAAAAGTAAGAACAACCCTCAATCGTAATCGTAATCTTGAGAATTTCTAAAATGTTACTTGAAACTAAGTGCATGAAACCAGCTTATTCACGAGCGCTGCGTCAAATCAAAAGCATTGTCCAAAGATGCCATGGGAAGAACAAAGTCCGGTTTCCAGAAGGGGACAGAACTCAATGAAGTGGAAAAGAAAAAGGAAAGAAAAAGTTGCGATACTATGGAAAAAGAGAACGAAACATGGATACAACTGGGTTAACATGTAAGGAAAACCTAGAGAAACCATCTGAAAATGGAAAATAAATTCCCTAGAGGGCATTAAATATAGCTGTCGTGCGACGCCGGATTTTAATGACGATTCACTAGATCTTTTGTCAACAAGTCGTAGAGTTATATCTGATGAATTTATTTGTTTTATTCGCCAGATGGCACGCTATTAAAACATAGATAATTAAAGACTCGCTACCCTTCTAGTCTCAGTCTATAACATTAATAAGCATAAGTATTAATACTTAATACTCCGCCATTGCCTTTAGTCGGATGGTGCCAGTCCCAAGCCGGGATAAAGGAGGAGGGCGACGCTGATCATCTTTGTTGTGACACAGTGTTGTCAAATAGAAGCTCTACGTACACGAATATTTAATAATTTTGTTTGCTAAAACAGTTATTATTGTGCAATTCTGTTTAATTAACTGTTCTTTAAACATCTAAAATTGTGAAATTCGTTAAATTATAATCTGCATATGCGAAGTTTTTATATACACTCTGTCCGGAAAAATTCCAAGGCTTTACGGTAAATATGAAAATAATTAGTAAACATTAATCGATTTTTAAAATTCCAAAAACAGTTTAATCCTGAAATATTATTGAACTATAATTTATGTTCAAAATGTCCGCCATTGGCTTCAACGCAAGCTTCGAGACGTACACGCCATTGACTAACAGCAGCATCGAACGCCATTTTTCTAGCAACTTTCTTTACAAAATATAAAATTCAAATACGTCACTGTGACGTAATTTTAAACGGGGGCCGTTAATAAATTACAAAGAATTTTGTTGGTAATTATGTACGGATCAAAAAGGTTTTTAAATTTTTAAATTGATTATTATCTACTATAGTTTTTTCATTCATATTTTAGAGCCTTGGAATTTTTCCGGACACAGTGTAGATGCAGACATAGAAGCAGAGGCAGAGAGAGGCAGAAGCAGGACTAGAAAACGTGACATAAAATTAGTGAACTCTGGGACGGATTATTAATTTTTGACTGATTGGACGTGGCGCCGCTCTAACGTGGCGCAGCTTATCGATGGCTGACGTCATTAACGTCGAAGTGACCTCCACGGTACTCATTCGTCTATGCTCAACGGCGCACGGTCTACGCTGGTTCCGTGCTCTGCATTATAGCTCTGTGTGTTTACGCTGTTGCAACCGATGATTTTTGGCTTAGCAGTTCGATCACGCAGTACCAGAGCCTATATGTACATTGTCAGCGCCGCGTTCCTCATAGATTGTTTGCATCACTGTCTGTCTGTCCATCTGTCTGCCTGCCTGCCTGCCTGTCTGCGCTGGGCGCTGTGAAGTGGGCGGGGTTGTCGTTGGGACGCGTTTTGCTGAACTACAGCCGAGTTTCAATCAAATGGTTTAACCGGCTGTCAGATGCTATTTTAGCCGACCTTGGATAAGAAAGACTGAGATTTAAATAGACGTAACCGATCTCGTCTCAAAGCTCTTATCACAACAGTCAGCTTATATCTCTCGGTTTTAACAAGACTCCGACAGACATTTAGCAGAAAAACAAAACGGTAAGCTTATTTCTGATAAATAATTCCTTTCCGTTCGTACTTTGTACCTGTATTTTTGATAAATGAACACGTTAGTTCGTCATTCTTGTTAATTTCTTACACGTCACCAGCCTGGATTGTTTTTTTAGTTGATTTATCGAGAGTTTACTGTCCAGTCAATTTCCAAAACTGGATCTTGACCTGTAACGGAACCAGTCAAAGCTGCCTCACGGATTTTGTTCTTGATTGGGCGACTGTTTATAAGTAGGTTCTAACGATTCAGCCTTTCTAGGCGCCGAAGAAATGTGGAGGTTACGATAACGATCGATAAGCTTGCACGATGACGTAATGTCTTTGATATTATAACGTAATTTCTATTCTTTGATGACGTAATTTCTGTTCTGCGGTCACGTAATGTATTTTCTATGAAGACGTGTGTTTTATTCTATGATGACGTTATTATTATTCTATATCATGACGTTATTATTAATCTATATGATGACGTTATTATTAATCTATACGATGACGTTATTATTAATATATATGATGACGTTATTATTATTCTATATGATGACGTTATTATTATTCTATATTACATTATTATTATTGTTATTCAATATGATGACGTCATTTCTGCTTGATGATGACGTAGTGTCATTTCTTTCAGTTCAAACGCTACGTAGTTCTAACGCTCATCCATCCTACAGTCTGTACGGCCTTGATTGCCCATCATGGCTTTGGACAGTGCCAGCCGAGGCCCCTTACTCTTGGGCTACCCCGAGCGTCTGTGGCCCCATCAGGCCCAGATGCTCAGCCCCTTGTGTCCCCCAGGGCAGAGTTACAATCGCCACCCTCCTGGAGACTGGCCGAGCAACACCAGGCCCAGTCCTGAGGCCTGTGGACCAACCGAAGCGAAGAGACGCGACCCGGGTCACGCACGCTCCACTCCCAAGGGCGTTCTTGGCCTCGAACACGAGGCCCAGTTGCCATGGCAACCGTCGGCTTATCCGCGCAAAGAACAGAACGCGAATGACGTCGTCGTGACGACAAAATCGGGCGCGCTGTCAATGCAGCTGTTTCACCGTTGGCCTAAAGAACAACAGTCGGATGACGTCATTGTGACGTCTGAAATAAGACCGCGAACGTCGACGTGGCATCGCTTCGCTAACAACAGCAAGAGCAGTCCATCTGGTGACGTAAATGTGACGCCATGGCAGCAGCGCTTTGCTTACGAAAACAAGAACAGTCGTGGTGACGTCAACATGACGTCTTATTCCGTTGCGAAAGCCTGCGGTCCGTCACCGTTTCAACCGTTCGCCGTAGGTCAGGCCAACGAGCAGTCCAGCGCTGACGTCAGAATGACGTCATACCGCGAGCGAAGCCAGTCGACGGGGTCGTGGAGGTCATTAGGAGCCAGTCGCGCCTCTAGCGGAAGCAGTCTGATCAGCTGTTACGGGGCCGAGGACTTCTCGGCCACTTCCGGCGCAGATCAGAGGTTAGAGTCTCTGTCTGAAACGACCTACAGGGAGCTCCTCAAACTCTGGGCCTCGAACAGAATCCACCAGCGTAAGTGGGACCCCGAGCGGACCCCCAGTCTTGCGGAAGGACCGTCGTCTCCGTTAGACGAGGCCCGTCGGAGGTACTCCGAGGCCAGCCAGAGGCAACATCTCAAGGCCAGACTGCAGCAGACGAGGCAGAGGTACGACGAACTACCCATCGACATGACCTGCAGGAAGAAGAGGACGAAGATGATGAGCCCAGCGAGCTCAGAGCACGCCGTCAGTACTCCGAGCACGGAAAGCTCCGAGATGAGAACTCTGAGTTCCAAAATGAGCACGGAAAGCTCCGAGCTGAGCACAATAAGCCCAGAAATAAGCCCAAGTCATGATCAGCCGACTGAAAAAGGCCTTGAAAACCCCGGTGACCAGTCAATCCTGCGTTCTATGCTGACCGAAAGAAGTCGTTCCTACTCCATGTCCGTCTTGGAACTGCGGCGGCGCCGACTGCAGGCCAACCGTGTCGGTTCCGCTTGGCCTGACGACGTCCAGCGAGACGGAACGGAACGAACCCGACTCGCCAGCATGAGTACCACGACGACCACGAGCAGCAGTTTCTGCCCCGCGGAGAAGCAGCTGGTGACCCTGGCCAAGAAGAACCTTCTACCGGTGACGGCTCGCATCACCGATCTACTAGGTCGTATAGTGGACTTCGCCAGGTCGCTGCCGGAGTTCCTCAAGCTGTCCTCGACGGACCGAGAGACCGTCTTGACGAACGCCTGTCTCCGGCTCCTCGTTCTATTCATGGCCGAGACTAACCTCCAGTTTGCAACGACAATCATCTCCGTGGACAGTTCACCCTCCGAGGGGCCGAAGGTGAATGGGGAAGGGCTGCCCGTGGTCAGGACCGACCAGGGACCGCGGGAACCGACTGTCCAGTTCGTCGGTTGCCTACAGAACTTCGTCCGGAAGTGTCAGGCGCTGAACGTCACCAGCGAGGAATACTTCTACATGAAACTGATCACCTTCTTCCATTCCGGTAGGTGGCGTTTCTTTTGTTCTTTTCGTCTTTTTTCATCTGTTAAGTCCTCGCTTGCGCAGCGGAGGGCTTTTGTTGTTGTTGGCCCTTCTCTGTGGAATGGACTTCCGCTATCGTTTCGTGCAAGGGTCACTGTTGTTGATAGAGCTCAGTCAGCTCGTTGTTTAAAGACGTTCTTATTTCCCCAGGGTTCTCATTCTGGAAGCGCCTCTGAGTAGTTTGTTCTGTAAGAAGCGCTATATAAGTTATCAAATACAAATACAAAGCTTTTTCAAATTGCTTATCTTCCACCGTAGCTGCCTCTCTGTCTCGCTGGACTGAATTTCTGGATATTGACGTCATCGCGGCTTTGCTTTGATGCGCCATTGATTGATGCTCGACACGACAACACAAAACGCTAATCGAACAAAATGGTTTCCAAGCGATTAAACAAACGATTCACCCATTCATTCAGAACATTTATATAGCGCCCTTTCAAGTGGCAAACGAAAGGTCAAAGGTATCATGTCGAAGATAAAACAGACAACTGATTACCGAATGTTGGACCAACCACAGCGATGCTCCTCTGTTGCACCATGGAAGTTCGGGCCGGTGGTACAACCAGGTTCCCTGGCACAACCAGAATTGGACGAGACTGGGATATATGAGTGTATGCATGTAGACACTTAATATAGCGCCTCTTATTTGCCTTTTCCAACATTTTCTCTATTATCTCATCTCCGACTTGGCGCCACACAATCATCCTGAGCGTCGTAGTGAGTCACCATCACATCAGTCATCCCAACAGCACGACCAACCCCAACAACAACATCAACAACAAACAGAATCGTTAAAAATAGCCGCTCGACGAAGGACGGCCCAAAGTGTTTAGTCTGTGGTCTAAATACGTCCAGCCAGAAAGTGGCTCCATCTAGACTTTGTTGTTGAGCGCCGCCGACGAAGAGTTATGTTATTATGCGCCTTTCTGACCTCCTACGCAAGGACTGTGACGGACGCATGCGCGTGCAGCGTAGTCATAACTCCCCGAGGCTAGGCCTGGACTAGCGACGTCTGCCAGGACGGTGTGAGGACAATTCGCGTACGCGGCGAAAGTAGTTCCTGAATTGTTTTGGTTTGCGTGACCGAAATTGCTCTGTCGATATGTTGGTCAAAATGCATCATTAATCATTCGTAGAAATTGTGCTTCTCTTAGTACTTACAACTGTTTGGGCCACAGCTTGGGATCCTGTTTTTCCACTTATAAAATACTGTTTCCAATCAAGTTTTTGCTATTAAGGTAACAGTTTTCTTTAAAATTTGGCTCACTGTCTGTGTCATACATGCCTGGACCGGATCTCGCACGTATGTTGCGCTTGGCTCAAAAGTAGGCGCAGCCGGAACCGTTTTCGCCGATGAATCTCTATCACCACACCAGCCGCACGTTGCCGTCGGTTGTTTGTTACTTCAGCGAAGCGAGGTCGATGTCCCGTCCGTCCATCGGCAAATGGCCTCTCCCTCCCCTGGACCTGCACCCAAAGCGATAAATATTTTCCATTCGGTGGCCTCTGCGCGACGGGTTCAAGGCCGACCGACCGACTTCTGTGCTTGGCTAAGGTCGTTCGTCCCTACTGAGACACGTGCCGAAGCGAGCGACGCCGCTAGGGGGCAGTACGAGTAAAACGGGATGGAAGGAATTGCTGGATATAGGTGTGGCGGAGAATATGGAAGAGCGGAAAGACTGCCCGGGTGCAGTTTAGCGATTGTCGTCTCTTGTTGTGGAAGAATAAAGAAATCTTTAGCAAGATGCTCCTGTTGTTACTACGTGCAAAGAGCGAAGAAAACAGGAAAAAAGAAGACGAAGACTATGCTGGATACATAGCACTGGCTAAACACGAGGAAAACACTAGAATTGCACATTTATATAGCACCTCTTCACAAAAACCACTCAGAAGTGTTCAAGACCTGATAACGCAAGACCACGAATAAAACCAGAGTGGTCTTCCGTATGCTGGCAAAATAGAGGCAGAGAAAGAAAAGAAGCTCATGTCGCATGGCAGACTGTTCCAGAGTCAAGGACCAACCACAGCGAAGCTACCATGTTGCATTGCGAATGTACGGGACAGACGGACAACCAGAACACCCTATGCTGCAGAGCAAAGAGATCTACGGCGATGACTTTAGATGACTTTAGATGACTCTAAAATGCACAGCCGCCTAATATAGGATGGAGCACAAACAGCCAGGCAGTTACGCATCAGCATTCAGCTCTTAAACTGAATGTGCTCATGGGCAGCCAATGCAGCTCATCCCGTATGTAAGTAGAAACATGACCAAACTTTGGATTCCTACCGATTGACTGAGCCGCAGTGTTTAAAACAGGTTGAAGTTGGCTAATGCCAGACCCTACTGCATACGAATGCGTGCACCGGAGTAGAAGCAACATTAGAAGAGAGCGAATGGCGTATAGTGCGGACCTGGCGCAGATGATAAGAGCGTGTTTTAGATGCTATCTTCACATGCTCAGAGAAGGTCAATTTTTGGTCCAAGGTCACATCCGGGTCACGCATAGAAGTAGAAAACGAAGCATTGGTAAAATGGAGCTGTGTCTAGCGGCTACTAACCCAGATCAGTTGAGTTAAGATGAATTAACGGATCAGACAACATTCAAATGGAAAGTGCTTCACATGTCTCAGACATTTTCTCAACTAACGAGAATGTGTCTACAGCTTGGCCCTAAATGTATGCCCGAGTATCATCGACTGATGAGCGACAACCAACAGGGAGGAAAGTACAGAGGTCAGCAGTACAAGGATATCAGGCAGGGGACCCAGAATGGAAAATTTCCTATCGACGTCAACGACAGCCTTTGACGCCATACGATGTTTATAAACTATGGGAACCCAGCGTGACAGCTCAAATGGGACCAGGGACCAGGGACCAGGCCGATCGGGTTGGGCCAGAGAGGAATGAATGCAACCACTACAACACCCAACGACGTCTCGAAGCCAGCTAACACAGTGCCAGGGTCAAAGGTCGTACTTGCATCAAAAAGAGCAAGCAAGGTTACCTGGCCTCGGTCAGCAGGCCCAAAGAAATCACCAATTATGTGGATTGGCAAGTCATGAAACCATATCGTTATCTAGGCAAGAGGATTTGTTTCCAGATAAAGCGTCAACTGTATCGACAAAATCTTCTCAACCATCTTCGATAGAAAAGAAAAATTGAAGATTGAACGATAATTAATTAGCCGTGTCACCGGCATCCATCCCTCGGCGTTTGAAAGAAGGCAAAATAATCGCCCGTTTTTTTTGGAAAGTAGAAAGGAATCCCTCACTTAGACTGGTATTATTCCTCCCGCTGATAATTTAACGCGTAAATGTTTTATTATTAGGATGCTGCATGCACATTAAGTTTTCCTTGTGTTCTTAAATACGTGTAAACCGATGTGCGATTAGCTATTGGTTAATAAAGAATATACTTACTTACTTACTTACTTGCTTGCTTACTTACTTAAGCAACAACATAAGAAATGACAGAAACTCATCCACAAAATCCTTAACTATAGTAATTCATTTGACTTAGGTGACAAGGGCAGGAACTGACGAAGCTCCTCGGGTGAAATTCCACGTGTAGGCGTGACAGCATAGTGTTTACTGTCTACCGTTAAATTTCGAACAGAGTTAGAGGCCCATTGACTTTAGGCCTACCTTTCTCGTCTGTGGACTCTAGTCTTATATCAGACGGGACCAAAATTCTTTATCAGGAAAATCCAGACTTCCGGTTAAGCTGTGATGTTTACTATTTACTTCAGAAATCTGGTCTAAAATGTTCAACAGCGCTAAGTTAGTCACGCGCTTCTTGAGTCCAGTACGTTTGAGAGAGCATAACTGTCGTGCTCTTAATGCCGTTATGTCATAATACCACTTAGACGGCGTAGGATTGTATTTTGTCGAGTGTATTATTTTCTGCCACACCATCCGAGGCTCTTATCAACAACGGGCTCCTTCTGCGAAAGGACTCAGTTAACGACAGCGGACTCGCGTTGACTGTCCGTCTGCGGCGTTCTGATCGTGGACTGCTAATTTTTGCATATGGATGCGAAGCCTGTAAACACTTACCTGCGTGATTAATGACGAAGTTAATGGCTCAAAATTGAGGAATCTGAAAAGAATTAAAATTAAATGTAAAAGAAGCGGTGTATATGTGTGTGTGCTTGTACGCATGCATGCATGTTTGTATATGTGTATGCATGTATACACGTTTGTATTATATGAATGTTTATGTTTGTACGTATATTTGTAGTTTGTATGCACGTATGTATGTCTACATGTGTGTATATATATGTGCGTGGATACGTACGTACTTACTCTTACTGGAATATCTCTACGGAGCCTTTTACAAAGTCCACAGTCAAACGTGGACTCCGATTTCCACTCATAACTTAACAATATTCAAGGACCGAGTTTCGCGTCCATATGCTATAGAACGCTGTGCCTATGGTAGGCGTCCTTGGTCGTTGACCTGCGCAGAGCGCGTGTTGGCAGCTCTTGCACTGCGTCGTGACCTCGCCTAAGAGCCTCGTTTCGTGGCGGCGCGTGCTGTCTGGCTGCGTGTCTGCCTCTGTGTCTGTCTACGTCTCTTTGTGTTTCCTGTGTCGGTCAGTCTTCCTGTCAGCCGTCTGCCTGTTAATTAGCCCGTCTGCGTGTTTATTCGCTTGCTGGTGACTTCTGTTTGTCTGTCTCTCTGTCTGACTGCATGCCTGCCTGATTGCCTGTGTACCTGTCTGTATGTCTCTCTGTCTGACTGAATGCCTTCTTTGCGTGATTAACTGTGTATGTCTGTGTGTCTGTCTGTGTGATTGCGTGCCTGTCGCCTGGTTGCCAATGTAATAATACTGTCTGTCTGTCTGTCTGTCTGTCTGTATGTATGTATGTATGTATGTATGTATGTATGTGTGTCTGTTGATATGTCTCTCAGTTTGATGCGTGCCTATGTAGTAGGCAGTGTCTGTCTGTCTGTCTGTCTGTCTGTCTGTCTGTCTGTCTGTCTGTCTGTCTGTCTGTCTGTCTGTCTGTCTGTCTGTCTGATCGTTGGCGATGTGCGTTTTTGGGAGCGGAGGGGTAGTCTGAGAAAGGTGCCGTGTGGCCCACTTTCTGCGCCGTCATTTCCAAAACAAGAGACAACGAAGGGAGGGGGTCGGCGTGGGGAGGGAGAGGGAGGTTTGTTTTGATTGACGTTCGCTCTGCAAAGCGTCGCTGCTCTACCGTTTGATCGATGGGTTTGTTGTCTGGCTTTTTCGCCGGTTGACTGATTGGATGTTTGATTGATTGGATGGTTGGATGATAGGGTGGTTGATCGGTTGATTGTGTGACTTAAAATTCGATCAGATTAATATTTTGATTGGCTGGCCGACCGACATACTCACTCGCTCACTCACTCATTTCTTAAATGATTGACTGATATATTTATTTACTATTGTTACTTGCTTACATACTTATTTACTTACTTGCTTACTTACCAACCGTTGAATTTATTGACTTGCGGATGCATTGGTCAAATAATCGATGTATGTCTGTCTGTCTGTCTGTCTCTGTCTCTGTCTGTGTGTCTGCCTGTCCTCCAGAATCTACGTCTGTCTGTCTGTCTGTCTTGTTTGTCTGTCTGTCTGTGTGTCCTCCAGAATCTACGTCTGTCTGTCTGTCTGTGTGTGTGTCTGTGTGTCTGTCTGTGTGTCTGTCTGTGTGTGTCTGTCTGTCTGTCTGTGTGTGTGTCTGTCTGTCTGTCTGTCTGTCTGTCTGCTATTAGTTGGTGAACATTATTTGCCAGTCTGCTGATTGTCCGGTTGTCTTTCGCTGGTCAATCGTAGGCGTTGGATCTTCGGACTGCGTTCGTCTGTCCACTCGAATCAACTCCGTCGCCCGTCAGGACCTTCAGGACAGCGTCCTCCGCAGTCACCCGACCGAACGACTTCGCTACTCCACCCTTCTGCTGTCACTCCACACCCTCTTCGGGATTCACTGTGACATGCTGCGCACTCTCTTCTGCCGGCATCTCAACAGAACCGGGGGCATAGAGGCCTTCATCGCCGAGGCTCTGGCTGCGGAGGCTGGGGAGAAGAAGGAGGGCAAGTGATGAATCAGTCGGCAGATTGCTTCGCTGACTGGGTTCTGGAGAGATGGAGACGTCATAATTATAAATTTGTGATAAATGATTCGTGTTATAATATTTGGCTCGGTAGCCGAGCGGGTAAGGCGTCGGGGTTTGAGTTAGTCGACTTGGGTTCGAATCCCGAGTCCGTCATTTGAAAACGACTTAGATCGAACTGTGTATGACCTGTGGATGATCTATGAACTGTGTATGAACTGTGCGTGACCTATGAACTGTACATGACCTAAGAACTGTGTATGACCTATGAACTGGGGATGGCCACGGAGGTCATCCTCTTCGATATCCTGAATCCAACAACAACGATAATGACAATAGCGAGAACAGTGATAACGAAAATGTTTGGGATAAGGAGAGTTGGAGTCGTAATGATGATTAGTAATTTAAATAATTGTGACCCTCACAAAGTCGGAAAAAATCAAAATCGAGTTCTATGCTGCACTGGATTGGGCTGGAATTGCTGAATAGTTAGGTGAAAACGGCATCTTTCTGTCACAAATATTAAGTTTTTAAAGATGTAGGTGATTTCGCGTCTACCTATTGGAATTCGACCTTTTTTCTCCAACGGTTAATAATTTTTGACTGCAATTTTGACTTGAAGCGACCATCGACTTGGGCATTATGATAACGGCGCTATAGAAGTCTTTAGATTAGATTAGATTAGATTGTATTATTTTTGAAAAATTGCGAGTTATAGTTTTGCACGAACTACGACTTGACTTCATTAGTTGTGCATTGGGTCGTGAATATTTATTAATATAGTAAATGGGAGCTTTTTTGTAAGCTTATGAGGCTATCTGAAATGAAATCTGCATAAAAACCTGGTTAAGAATAATTTGCGCACGACTGATTCATTTGCATATTAATTGAGACACACGATATCAAATTAGGGCACCAAGGGACATGTTTAATTAATTTTTGTTGCAGGGTCTCGTAATGAAATAGAAATAAAAGTACTTGGACAGGGAAATTCTACACAAGGACAATAGTCTGGTTTCGAACAAAGCAAGGAATATAACAATTCAAAGACCTCGTTTGAAGCCATTTTATTCCTACTTGACTTCTGAGCAAGTTTCTCGCCAATTAACTTTTCCGACTTTGTGAGGGTTTTTTCATCCACGGTAGCAATAAAATAATTAATTGATATGCAGATATGCTGCCGATTAATAATTAATATCGAAACTGATGACTGTTATGGAAACTGATAACTGTTATAAATTTCCTACAGGCGAAATTCCTACAGTGGTTGCCTGTTGAAGATAAGACTGTCGCACTTGAAGATTTTGTAGGCCTTGTACAATAGACTGTTTTAGGCCTTAGGCCTACACAAAGACCCGGTATGTAGGCCTTGTTTATAGTCCTATGCTTTGAGCAAATGTTTGACAAGTCACGTTGCATTAATATTAATCATTTTACATTGTATAACATAATGACATCACATGACATTATATATGACTTCATTTTTGTTATTTTTTGCCCAAGGCAGAAATTATTATTATTATTATTATTATTATTATTATTATTATTTTTGTTATTATTATTATTGATATGCAGTTATTATTATTATTATTATTATTATTATTATTATTGTTATTGCTGCTGTTGTTGTTGTTATTGTTATTATTATTTTTATTATTATTATTATTATTATTAACTTCTGTAACGTTAGTGTCTAATGCACAAGGCATCAAACGATGGCACTCCAAAACCAAGCCGCCATCAGGTCCAAAAGATCATAAATATCCAGAAGACATACATTCACATTGCATTTAACATCTCTTTTCCTCACGCATCATAACATAACGTTGCTTTATACATAATTTTTTGTTAATTTACATGCAGTATCAAGTTGTATTATATTCCATGTATTTTTGCTAGCATAACAGCTAATTTATTTTGGCCCAACTAGTTGACTATTTGTGATATTTGCTGAGTTGAAATGACGTATGCATTTGTTGCGTAGAAGTGACGTAGTCATTGCTGCGTTGAAGTGACGTAGGCATTGCTGCGTAGAAGTGACGTAGTCATTGCTGCGTTGAAGTGACGTAGGCATTGCTGCGTAGAAGTGACGTAGTCATTGCTGCGTTGAAGTGACGTAGGTATTGCTGTGCTGAAATGACGTATGCATTGCTGCGTTGAAATGACGTAAGCAGCTCTTTGAGACTTGCTATAGGCCTCAAAGATTTAGAAGTTTACTGTGAACTGTGGTCGACATAAGTCTGCCTGACTGTTGTTGTCTGTTGAATTATGATAACTTATTAAATTATTAAATCATATAACAAGAGTTACTTGTTTGCAGAAGCAGTTTTTAATGGATCTGATTCAATTTTGACCATCTGACATACTGATATTGTTATTATTATTATTACTACTACTACTACTACTACTACTACTACTACTACTACTACTACTACTACTACTACTACTACCACTACCACCACTACCACTACTACTACTATTATAGCCCTGAGGTATATATGGTCCCTTAGGATTTCAAAAATTAGGGACAGCATTTTTAGTATGGTTAGTCTGTGATGTTGTGCTTAAGGGCAAAAGTTCAGTGAAATGAGAATTATTACTTTTTCCAGTGAAGGAATGAACTCTCAGCTGGAAAATTACGGTAAGGGGTAGACACTTTATTTCTGGAAAAGCAGGTTTCGTCCCCAAAACTACCTGGAAACGTTAGATTACTTGTAATTATTATTAGTACAGGTATTATTCTAATTGTTTACCCCTGGGTACACATGACCCCTCAGGGACAAGAAATTGGTACAGGAACAAGAAGCGAATCGGGAACTAAAAGTCGGCCGCATTGACGTCTGCAGTCTCGAGACAACGATAGAAATATTAAGAATAATATTTATTATTGATTAGATTTTGTTATTATTACTTTTCAGAAGCCACTTTAATGCGACAGTAAAAATCAACGCAGGTCTAGTCGCATCGCTGGTTTATAGGCCTTCATGAAATGTGTTTACGGATATTAAAACGACATGTAGGCCGGTTTTTATTTCGTAGTGTGTTTACCAAAACCGACCGCGTGTGCGATCGATTCTTCGAGGTTATTGACATCATCCCCGTAACGACCCCTTGCCTGCCCATACAGTTGGCGGGGCCCCAGCCGTGCGTGTGTGCACCCGTCCGATATAAAATTCGTACGGCGATGCGTTTTTATACAGGCCTTGGTTTCGCCAGCCAGGCTGCGTGCGCTAGAGCACCAGCGTAACCTCGGACAATAAACATCAGGCAACCAGCGTAGGCTCCGCCTCTCGCGCCGCTGTCGCACGCGTGGCAATGACGTCAATGGCGTCGCTGTAATAGCAGGAGAAGTGTTCGCCATTTTGTTGCGTAAGTTTAATGTATCAGAGAAGCAGTGGCGGACCCAGATGTTTACGAAGGGAAGAGACAAATGGGGCAAGATCGTATTTAGGGCCGGCCTTAGCCTTTCCGTGGCCTTGTTCCACCAGACTTTATCTTCCATATCACTTCCTTCTCATCCCTGTCCTGAGATAAAGTTACCTCACTCGTATCAATGACCAAACTAGTAAGTAAGTAAACAAGTATGATTCATGCACATAAGCGCCGTCCTTCAGGATAACTCAGCTGCTCCGTTAGGGTAAATTTCCACTTATCGGTGGGTGTTATACAATGAGCCCCGTTGGGAAGTGGGGTATAGACCACTGTGGGCGTGTCGCCATCTCCTGTAATTTCAATTAAGAAAAAACTCCGGCTAAGAATTCGGCAGCCTTCTAAAATCAGCGGCCTTGATCTGCTGTACTCTTTGAAAGTGCCCTAAATGAACTGCTCTTAACTTGTCCAGTTTGCTGATGACCTTTTACTTTCCAAGATTTTTGTATGATTTGTTCCTTAGCATCCAAGTTGTTTTATCAACCAGATGACCTATCTAATTTTCTAGCTTTAACTTGACCGGTTTTACTTTACAAGTTTAGTAGGCAACCTTCATCCTAACCTGTTTGGGGTGGGGCAAAACACTGGCCCCAAGGTCATATAAGGCATCGGATTCCAGCCTGGCTCCGCCCTTGTAGAGGAGTGAGCTTTACGACTGCAATTCAACTGGAAAAGCCAGCTCACCGGTTTATTGCTGGACCGTCTTATTGTGTTCTGGCAATTAATACGAGGCCCACAACTGGAATTCCGAACATAACGAGTTGCGACTGGAATAGACGATTCACAATACAGTCGAATAAAACTTCTCATGGCTTAGTGCAGCTTTGAAATCGTCCAAGCAAAACCTAAACAGAGGGCATAACTCCTACGTTATAGAGCCTACTTATTTATCCACCTACTTACTTCCTTATGACCTGTTTCTTAAGCTATAGTCTCCTCCACAACAGAAGTGAATTGATAAACTTGGACAGAAACAATGAGGCCTAATTCTAACTTGATCGGAATCTACTTGAAACTGTTCTCTTGAGTCACGTCATGATCTTACATGAAAAGTGGGTCGTGCTCTCGGCCAAGCAAGTGCTGACAACAGTTCCAAAAAGTACGACGAGACAGTCAGACCTTTGAAAGGTTCCGAAACACTATATATACATATTGCATCGGTCACCAACACTTAACGAAAAAATATTATTGTAAAGCTAAAGGCAACGGACGTCAAATGCAGAGCTCAGAAATAAATGTAAATGTAAAGTAACACGTTTTCTATAGCGACCGTATGACCTCGACCCTGCTCATTTTTCAATGAATTAATCGGGTGAGTTCCTTCACCACCCCTTTCCCCGTTTTGAATGGGCAACACGCCATTTTAGGTCCCCGATTACGGACCGTGTTAGCCCGTGATTCAAATCTCTGAAATAAGCCACTACCTGGACTCGAACCGGGTATCCTCAGGCACAGAGACGCCTTGACGCACGCGTGTAGCTAACGAGGCCAGCAAAGGAACGAAGTTGTTTGAGCTTGATCCCCTGTTAATACATTGAACAATATTCAACGTAAAGTACACAGCGGCCATGATGCCTACGTTGTCTTGGCCACTCGTCATTTAGTCTTAGGGCGCTTTCTCTTCAAGCGGCGCTATATAAATGTCCTGTTACAATTAGAAAAATTAGAAAAATTACAGTTATAATTACAAAAATTACAGTTACAATTACAAAAATTATAGTTACAATTACAAAAATTACAGCTACAATTACAAATATTATAGTTACAATTACTAAAAATTACAGTTACAATTACTAAAAATTACAGTTACAATTACAAAAATTACTGTTAACTGGGATTCAAATGTACATTGTAATATATTTACCTTAATTAGACAACTACATAGCTACATACAGTACTTGCTTATAACTTTGTAGTGACATAATCTTTTTTAGTATCCTTTTATATCCTTCACATACTGAACTGAATTTCTAGTTAACACCAAATATTTTAACACAGAAATTACACTCAGTTCTTTGCTGTGCAGCCTTCCTCTCAACTAACGAAAACCCAAAAGAACAGTGGTCCCACTATTTAGGTCCACAAATTTCTACCAGATTTTTATAGGCCGGTAACACTTAACTGACGGTAAGTCGTTACCGTCATTATATCAAGTAGCCATCGGGTTTCAGCCAGGCTTCTTCAGGATTTATAAAGTTACCGTCGTTTGATGCCTTGTGAACTAAGGTAACGGCGCTTTAGAAGTCTATAGATAATATTGTATTAGAATAGATTTAACTGCATTACAATAAATTAGATTATGCAGTCAATATGCCTGCTTCAAAACAAGAGTTGCTGAAACCGGTTTCCTGCGCACAGTTTATAGATCACAATCTTACAAACTACTTGAAACCTGTTTCAATCCAAACTCTTCTCGGTCACAGTCCAGGCGGTAGACCACCGCTGCGTTCACTGTTTTCAAACCAAATGTTTTGATGTTTTTACCCGTTAAGGCCTCAGCCAATCTCGAAGGATTGGACGTCACTGTGAGTTATGAGCTTTGAAAAAAGAATTCTTAAGTAGTCGCCCAAGGTACAAGGATCTGTTGTGAACCAAACGGGACTTCGATTGTACTATGTTATTTGTTTACATGAAACGGACAACTGAATTTATAATTAATTTAGAATTTAATGTGGAGCTAAATTCGAATTTGATTTCTAATTAATTTAAAATTCATAATTGGACGAATTTTAAAATTCATTGTAGCTGAAATATATTGGACCCATCGAACAAGCAATTAATCAATCAATCAATCATTCAGTTAGTCAGTAAGTCAATCAATCAATCAAACAATCAAATCTTTAGTCATACGAACTGAACTACCAAGGTGACTACGTTTCAAAGACAGTTCTCAGAAGGACTCGCAGAAGCAAAGGATTGTCAAGTTTAACCGAAGTCACGTGACTACAAGGGCCCTTAACGTCGACCTTACTTTGCCTAATAAAACTGGACTAAGAAGACTCGTCCAAGCGATAAAATTAATGGTCGCACAAGTGTTTAACGACATCCTACGTCCGCAAGGGCCGTTGGCGTCGAGCTCAATTTAACCCTACAGGACCAACGACAGCCAATCTGTGAAGGCTCTTATAGTTTCGGGTTTTTAACGACACTGTGTCAAACGAAGATGACTTGAGTCGTCCCCCTCCTTTACCCAGACTTGGGACTGGCAACACCCGACTAAAGGCAGTGACGGAGATTTGTATGGCCACAGTTGTATCCATTGTTTAACGACATCTTATGTCTGCCAGGGCCGTTGACAGACCTTCCTTATCCCATATAGATATTGAGACTATAGTATTGATCACAGTAGTAGTTGCTGTTTAACGACGCTGTTTATAACAAAAAATGATTAGCGTCGCCCTCCTCCTTTAGCCAGTCTTCGGACTGGCACCACTCCAGTAAAGGCATATGATAGAATAGAAGCGTGACAACCATATTTGTAGTTCCTCAGTTTAACGACATCAGAGGCCGTTGCCGTCGCCCTCCTCCTTTATCCAGGCTTGGAACTGGCATTACCCCCCAAACAAGGCAGTGGCGGAGTTGCGTAACAACCACGAAAGCGATTGTCGAATATATAGCTTTGAATAGAAGCGTTTTTAAGGTGTCTAATTATAACGTTGAATTCCACCTATTATTAACAATTGTTTTGCGACACTTTGTGGCCTCCACTGCTATTGAAGTTGACTTTAACTTACAGACCATTAACATAACTTTTAAGTCATTTACTATTCATTCAGTGAAAATGAAGATGAAATAGCGGTAGGAAACGTGTTTTAAAGGTGTCTAAAGAGAACATAAAATTGTTATCGGCAGTATTAACGTGCTTAACGACATCTTACGGCTATCAGTGCCGTTGAAGTCGACTTTATCTTACACAACGAAGTGTAAAAATCCACAATTATTATTTTGTGATTTTTTTATTCCTCATTTTCACGACATCTGATGGCATCAGTGGCCATTGACGTCATACCATAAATCAGCCTTTTCGCAAACAGCCTACGCATAACAAAATACAGGTAGCTAACAGAGTTGTTCTTTTAAAAACACAAGTAGCTCACAGGTGATTCTCAATTTCACTTACTGGCTAAGTTTATGTATAGAAAGGAATTTTATTCGGCATACAGACATATCATGAATCATAGTTTGAAATATTACTCCGCAGTTTCATACCGATATACAATAAACAGGGATAAAATATCGGCAGGACATGAAAAGAACGTAGCATTTGGAATATATTATTATGCATCAGCGTCTATTTTTAGCAATTCAATTTGGCCAGACGGTGTCACGTGGTCGAAGTGGCCCCCACCCGTCTAATCCAATTTCACCCATCTCTCAAAAAAATCGCGTGACTCCGCCTGCGTACAAATGAACTATGATAAGTAAGTAAGTAAGTAAGTAAGTAAGTAAGTAAGTAAGTAAGTAAGTAATGTATTGTCGATCGGCTAAGCGAGGAATCGTAGGCGTGGAAAAACCTGAATTAGCATGCATTTTGCATCTTGCTTGCACAGGTATGAAAACACGCTTTACCTGTAATTAATTAGTTCAACCTAAAGAAAAAAGCCCAAATTCATTAAACATACTATGCACATTCTTGCAAAACACTATAATTATACACTACTTACACAATGCGATTTACATATATATCAATCCTAACATTATCATTTTAATGAGAGTAACAGTATACCATCATATATCATCGTATATATCAGTATATCACCCCAAGATTTAGTCGATGCAAGAGGTAAAGAGTGCTACAAGATGCGACCCATATTTTTACATTCTAACAGGTGATACCAGTGACGGATTTAGCTGTAAGCATGGGGACAGTTGCCCCCGCCCCTCTTGGTTATATGCCGGTGCCCCTCAGACCAGACCCGTGCACGGTGGACTGCCAGAATGTGGCGCCCCTCTGGAAATACTCTTCCCTCCCTCCCAAGCAAGCAATCCTGGAGCTGCCACTTTATTTTGCAAATTAGCATTACGTAAGAAGTCATTTAAAGTTTCATCCAATTTTTGGCAATACATTTCTCACGAAATATATCTGCAATTTGTTCTTTACGATAATGTAGGCCGAACAGGAGACGTGAGATGATTTCCTGACATGGAACATATCGCATGGACCAATGGGATGTGATTTCAGATTATATAGTCTGTTGTTTAAATTCATGTGAAGCAATATCAATCAGGTTGATTGAACTTCTTTTTTGGAATGGAGTCTAAGTACTTAATATCTGTACTTACAGCAGGAGACAAAGTACTTAATATCCATACTTGCAGTATTGACAAAGCCTTACAGAATTGACCCTTCTGGTCATTAATGTGTTCCATTTGTCACTTGTCAATAATTAATGTGGTTATCATTAGGGAAACTTAGGAAATTCGATATGTTTAGTCGAGACGATATCGTAATCTCGAGATTTTTACAGTGCCCACGAAAGCTAAGTCGCGGAAACCAGCTTATTCGCAGGCGCTCAGTCAAAACAAAATCGATAGGCAAAAGGGTTCGGATATGGACGAGGATGACTGATTCCTTAGCTAGCTTATCAACTATTTTTGATTGTCTAATATAATGACATGACTATGTATCCAGACTATCTCACCCACACTAAATGCAATGCTCTTCTATGCGCCATGGTTTTCACCGAGCAGCGTTGGCCTGGATTTGATTTATATCTGTTGAGAGATGTTTACTCGTTTAGCGAATCGGAAAATATGACAAAGCTGCAAGGGATTCTGATTTCATTTCGAGGGATCCATTTTGTCTGTCTTCCTTTATCGTGGTCAATTCAGTCGAGTACACATTTGAGTAGTCGCATATTCAGAATTTCCGATATACATGTTGACTACGTATGGCAGAGGCCGCGACAACTACACGCTGGCCTCGTTAGCTCGTTGATTAAAGGGTACGTCAAGGCGCCGGTTCGTAACCCGATCGTGGCTAATTGAAAAGATTTGAATCTCGGGCTAGCACGGTCCGTACAAGGGGACCTTAAATGGCGTGGCTCCCATTGAAACGGGCAGCAGTGGTGAAGGATCTCATCCGATTAATTCATTGAAAAAGAAGCAGGGTCGAGACCATACGGTCGCTATAGAAAAACGTGTACATTTAGATTTATATTTTACAAATATTAGGTTGCGCTTAGACACCTTTAAATCGCTTTTATCCGACGCCATATTTAAACACGCTGCCCTAGAATTGGAAGGGCGGCGGTGGTGGTGAAGGACCTCACCCGATTAATTCACTGAAAAATAAGTTGGGTCGAGGTCACACGGGTGCTATAGAAAAACAAGTATTTATAAACAAAAATTTATTTCATTTTACATTACCCGCTTTTGAACCATTTGCCATTCGGCCAAACTCGGCCGAACAAGTGATAAAATATGTGATCAACAAAAGGTGTAATAATATGTAGCTCGGTAGCCGAGCGGATAAGGAGTCGGGGTTTCAGTTCTACGACTCGGGTTCGAATCACGGGTCCGTCTTTTGAAAACGACTTAGATCGAACTGTAGATGACCTCTGGGTGACCTATGAACTGTGTATGACCTGTGTGTGATTAGTTCGAGTACCATTTGTTTAATGTTACCAGGGTGGTCCACCTTTTTATTTAGTGACTTTGGAGGCTGGTATTAACCTTAGTGAACTTATTTAGCCGGGGAAAGTTAAGGGGAAAGATGGACCTGTGAAAGGTGTCGTTAAAGGAGATAATGGAATTCAGAGGTGGATGCGTAGATGGATTTTAACTTCTTGTGCCTAGAGCGTTATTCATTTGTCCAGTATGGTTGCAGTGTGCGTGTGTGTGCACGCGCGCGTGTGTGTAGTTTATGTTAAACGACACTGTGTCATAACAAAGTTGATTAGCGTCGCCCTCCTCCTTCGTCTAGACTTGGGACTGGCACTACCCGAATACGGCAGTGGTCGCGTTAGAATTTTTGTACTGAATTAGGGCGCTTTCAGCGGGTGTCTTAAATGTAATTGGACTTTCCACTCTTATACCGTCGGCAACAAGCGAGTTAAAGGTGTCTAAATGAGCCTGGCATTATTCGTGGTGTTGACGAGTTTTTTTTACTACAACTTACTGCTGTTAGAAGCGTTGATGTATAGATACACTGATTAAAATAACATACCATTTAATCCCACGACTGAAGGTGTCTTCTGAATATATATAATAACAGAAGAGTTTTGCAAGTCTAGCTTTGTTTTAATTTCTTGTAGTAGTATCGATTGCTTAACGACATCTTATGGCTGCCAAGAACCATTGCCGTTAACCTTACCTCTTACACTGTGTGCTTTATGGCAACTCTCAACTCAATATACCCTACTCTGTAGCTTCCAATGTTTAACGACATCTTATGACATCAAAGGCCATTTACGTCACCCTCCTCCTCATTTATCCAGTCTTGCGACTGGCACGACCATATATACGGTAGTGACAGAGCGTAGTAGTAGTTCCTCAGTTTAACGACATCTTATGGCATCAAAGGCCGTTGCCGTCGCCCTCCTCCTTTATCGAGGCTTGGGACTGGCACTACCCCCAAACAAGGCAGTGGCGGATTTAGTCACAGCGCCATATGGGAACCCTGTTTATTATAGCTTAGAAAGGAAGCGTTTTAAAGGTGTCTAATTTTGTTTATGTTTCGTGTAGTAGTCTCAAGTGTTAAACGTCATCCTGCGGCTGCCAGGGCCATTGACGTCGACCTTACATAATCTTATACAAGGACTCGAACTGTTTTAAAAATTTCGTCAACACGTCGACCTTGGTGGCTGGCCTAGATACGTACAAGAGTCTTTTTAAGGGAGCATATGTACATGCGCGTGTAAGGATATTTTGATAAGACAAGCCGTAGAGATCTATGATGTTTATAATTAATTATGCATGATATTTAATTATCATAATGAATGTAATTAGTCATGTGTGATCTTGAAAGTGAAAAGCTAGGTATAGCTGCGGAGTCTAGCTTTGAAAACCGGACTTAGTAAGCAAAAAGCCGGTCGTACGCTGACGCGATCCAATTGGGATGGAAAACCTGGGTGATTACTATGTTGTATATTCCGCTGGAATCGGATCGGAATTGATCGGAACGAATCGAGCTATGATGCCAATTACCCAGTCTGCATCTGTGCTCCGGTTTGCCGCGGAAAGAGCCGCTCCCCTATAGTAGTCTACAGTTTTTAACGACATCTTGTGGCTGCCAGGGCCGTTGACATCCAATCTTTTCACGCTATGGTTCAATAACTATGGACCAAGAATGAAAAAATAAAATATAGTAGTAGTAGTTCCTCAGTTTAACGACAGCTTATGGCATCAAAGGCCGTTGCCGTCGCCCTCCTCCTTTATCCGGGCTTGGGAGTGGCACTACCCCCAAACAAAGCAGCGGCGGAGTTTTACCTATTAACCGAGAATGGAATATAGCGTCGGAAACATTCGATATAAAGGTGTTCAAGTAGACCGAATGTTGATTATAGTTTCCAGTGTTTAACGACATCTTGTGGCTGCCAGGGCCGTTGACGTCGACCTTCCACGACGTTAAATGTGTGTGTGTGTGTGTTTGTGTGTGAATATTATTATGCAAATTACAACAATTGTTATTAATATATAGTAATATTATATCATTATTACATAGTAAATATATAAACAATATATATATATAATATATATATTTAGCTGGCGGCATGTTTGAATGTGTGCCAGCCATTTAAGGTCCCCATCCAAGGACCTTGCTAGCAAGAGATAAATATCTCTGAAATAAAGCCACTATCTATAAGATCGCCCTAAAGATGCAGATATTGACTCGCCAAAATGCAAAGCATGTATAGGCCCACGCATAGTATAATTAGGTCTACTGTAATAGAGGTTAATGTAAAGTAAGGAAGCCCATTTTATATAGCGCAGTTCAATGGGGGCGTAGTCTCAAGGACGCTTTGCTTAGCGCATGAATTGGAGGGCTACAGATAGTAGGCCTAGTTATGAGCTGTACACGTAGGCCTTTGTTTTAGTAGGCCTCATGACAGAATTTATGAGAGAATTTCCTTAGAGCGAAGTTTAAGGCTAATCTTAGAACACTGAGTGCATGCAGGGATTAAGGGCAAAATTCCACACAGTTATCGGTTCGATCCTTGGTCAAAACACGGACAAGTGAATTGTCATTTCATTTGGGGGTCAGTGGTCTAGTGGTTACGATGCTCAACTATCAACCCAGAGGTTGAACGTTCTCATTCCATCCAGGGCAGAAAGGTGTTTGGGGGTTTCCGTTCCACTTGTAGGCTCTATTAATCTATTGTTTTTTTTGTACTGTTCCACTTCCGCCACCCGTCCTGAAATGCCGAGACTAAGCAAAATGGCTACCTCTCAGGATTCGATCAAGCTAAGACCACTGTTCGTTGGCGTTTGGCCCTCTGGCGAAAATATCAGGACACACAAGCTGAAGCAAACGATTTAGTTCGCTATTTGATGTTGTCGTCAGCCCCCTGGCGAATGCAAGCAAACTATATTTGCTGTTTCGCTCTGCAGTCCAGTAGCCAAGTAGTTCCTCAGTTTAACGGCAGCTTATGACATCAAAGGCCGCTGCCGTCGCCCTCCTCCTTTATCCAGGCTTGGGACTGGCACTACCCCCAAACAAGGCAGTAGTAGTAGTTCCTCAGTTTAACGACTGCTTATGGCATCAAAGGCCGCTGCCGTCGCCCTCCTCCTTTATCCAGGCTTGGGACTGGCACTACCCCCAAACAAGGCAGTAGTAGTAGTTCCTCAGTTTAACGACTGCTTATGGAATCAAAGGCCGCTGCCGTCGCCCTCCTCCTTTATCCAGGCTTGGGACTGGCACTACCCCCAAACAAGGCAGTGGCGGAGTTGTCCAGTAGCCAATGAAAAAAGCAGTAGTTATATCCAGTGCTTTTTTCAAAAAAAAAAGGTACCGGAACTGAACAGTTATGGAAATTTGTACTAAAATTTCATTATTTTCATCAACCAGTAAACACTGAAAACAGTGTAAAGTTGTAAACAGTGAAATTGAATTAATAAGTTACATTATATTACATAATTAAAATAGCTTCGTAGAACAATTCTTTTATTAAAAACTAAAATATTTTTTATTAGCCGAAAAAGGAGCGTTCCGTCTGAAAAAAGCACTGGTTATATACCGTGTTCAATGACTGCCATGACGTTGATGTCAACCTTGTCTGAATTGCACATGTAAATGTACGTGTTTTTCTATAGCGTTTAAATATGGCGTCGGATAAAAGCGATTTAAAGGTGTCTAAGCGCAACCTAATATTTGTAAAATATAAATCTAAATGTACACGTTTTTCTATAGCGACCGTATGGCCTCGACCCTGCTTCTTTTTCAATGAATTTATCGGGCGAGATCCTTCACCACCGCTGTCCGTTTGAATGTGTGCCACGCCATCCATTTAAGGTCTTGCCTTGTCCTTAAGAGATTTTGGCTCAATTTAAGTAGCTCCTTTTTTGTTTTTGTTCAGAGGCGCTTCTGGCTTGGCCTCGATAATGAGACCTAGAAGAATCCCGGCGTTTTCATTGTCTATACACTCTCGTCCATACAGCCTACATGTGATGCGTCATATATAGGCCAAGGAGTATCGCGTATGTATGTACGTACGCATCTAATCTCATCTATTATAATATATTCTATTCTATTCTGTTCTATTCTGTTCTATTCTATTCTGTTCTATTCTGTTCTATTCTGTTCTATTCTGTTCTATTCTATTCTGTTCTATTCTGTTCTATTCTGTTCTATTCTACTCTGTTCTATTCTACTCTATTCTACTCTGTTCTATTCTGTTCTATTTTACTCTGTTCTGTTCTATTCTGTTCTGTTCTATTCTATTATGTTCTATTCTGTTCTACACTGCTCTATTCTACTCTGTTCTGTTCTACTCCATTATGCTGTGTTCTGTTCTATTCTAATCTAATCTATTTTATTGTATCCTGTTCTGTTGTATTCCAGTCCAATCTGTTCTAACCACTTCATAATATGAGCATATAAACCCCTGTGCTTAAATATACATACATATGTACATGCATATATACATACGTACAAAGACATACATACATACAAACATATATACATCCATACATATACATACATACATACATACATACATACATACATACATAAATACATACATATATACACGCATGCCTACATAACCCTTTAGCCCCATCTCAACCCTGACTGCGGGAGCGGGGTGAATGGCATATGCTCTGACTGGGTGGAGAGATTACTCTACGTCACGCTAACCACTTGACTATCACGCACCTGCCTAGTAAAAGTTCTGTAAAAACCTTGGAACCAAAAAACTTCTGTAGCCGCCTCTCAGTAGGCATATCGAGCATTGCTTCAGAAAGGCACACAGCAATAGGCCTATATATGGTGCACGGAAAGGCCTATGCTTTTCGTAGGCCTAAGCTTTTCTCATTCCGTTGGAGACTTCTGCCTAAATCCAGTCAACACGTTTTCTGAGAGCCCTACAGAAAAGCCTAACCACAAGGCCTAAGCGTATACTGTGCCTCACCAAACTTCTTTTTCGCTGATCACTGACGCATATCCGTGACCATATGGGCTTATATGTGAAGGCCCGTCTCACTTGGTAAAATACAGGCCAACATACATAAAAACCTCCCTTGTTAATTTCATCCCTACATACTATCATCAGCATTAAATGATACTTAATTATATGTAATAAATTTTATAATACACATTTATAAATATATAATATGCATTAGACAAAACGTGATGTATAAATATATGGGACTAATAATGATATCAGATTCAACTAGGAGCAGATTAATAGGTCTAAAAGGGGCCTAACGGCCTATTATTACCCCCGATAGATATCTAAGTCCAAATAGGCCGCTCGTGCTTTGACACGCCTCTCGTCATCGTCTTTATTAACTTTTGTGACTTCTCTGATTCGCTTGAGGTGAAGTCTGACTTATGGGGCTGGCTAACATGGGCGCAACTGCGTCAAAAATCTTGCACACGGGATTTCAATATGGGCTGCTTCAGTAAATGCTACGCGTTTGTCGACAAAGGTGTTTTGAATTCCGCTACTTAAGATGTCGTTATTGTGACTAAGTAAGGAGCTGTAATTGTGGCTAATCGAGAAATAACTGTTAAAGCTAATTAAGAAGTCGTTATTATGACGAAGTAAGAAGCTGTCCTTGTGGCTAATTGAGAAATAACTGTTAAGGCTAATTAAGAAGTCCTTATTATGACTAAGTAAGAAACTGTCATTCTGGCTAATCGAGAAATAAATCATATGTCTAATTAAGAAGTTGTTATTATGACTGAGTAAGAAGGTGTCCTTGTGGCTAATCGAGAAATAAATACAATGGCTAATTAAGCAGTTCTTATTATATTATAACTAAGTAAGAAGCTGTTATTGTATGGCTGATTTAGTCAACTGTTATGGCTAATTAAGATGTTGTTATTATGACTAATTCGGAAATAATTGTAGTGGCGTGATCGCCTGAGGACATCTGTCCGACATGAGTCCGGTTCACGGATTTATTCTGTTGCTCATTCTACCTCTAATTCAGTCAGCTTCCTGCTGTAATCCAGGTAAGACCAGATAAGTTTTGATTTACATGCACGCGACGTATTGTAGCGTAACAAGGCATAGTGTTCGTGGTTAGCGTGTTGGACAGGCAACGTAGACTACAAGAGTTCAAATCTTAGCCATTGCAGAAAGAGTTCGTGATTTTTCTTACGCCAGCGCCTCTTAACGAACTCGACTGCAAAATGAGTGCATCGACCACACACTATCGGGCATAAGGGAATCCTTATATGCCGAGGCTAAGAAAATACGCACTTCTTACTCGTGGCTGTCCTTGAGTCCAGTCCCAGAAACTGCGCTTCTATTCTTATTAGAGGTGATTTATGGAGCGCCTTTGTTCAGTTCTTAAACCATTTAAATAGCCATATACATATCTACACGCATATATAATTATACACACATGCATGCATACATGTACACATACATATAAGCATATTTATACACATACATACATACTTATTTACTTAAATGCACACACACACATACATACATACATAAATACACACTTAAACACACACATACATACTTAAATACACAGATACATACATACATACTTAAATACATAGGTACATACAAACATACAGTTATCTGATAATTGTTAATCAGTTAAAATTTTCATATTTAGTCAATGAATTTGAGAGTCGAATTGTTACCACAACGAACATATCTCACCTGATCGGCTATCAGTTACCACCATGTCCTGCGCTCTACCGCCTGGCCAGCATCGTCAGTGCAGAGCTGTCCAACCCTGCCACTCCCCAGTCCAACCCGCTGAACATCACCAACCTCCTGACAACCAGGTGCCTCAGTCAGAATGTCGCTCCTTGTACCGTCGACATTCCTCTGAACGGACTAGATGTGCCAGGCGAACATACCATCTTGAATGTCAAGGTCAACTACACTTGCCAGATGGAAGACCCAGGCTCGATCCAGTCTCTCATGTCGACCTGGGAGAAGGAGGTTTATGAGACGACATGGGTCAAGTACATCCGGGTGAAACTTAGCAGTGCCCGGATGAATTGGAACTGCGTCATTTCCAGTTCCACTGGTAGCGCTGTGTCCTGGAGCTGGATGTTGAAGGAGTGTACCGTGGGTGCGTTCGGGTGCATGAGCTGGAATCGAACCCTGGTGGAGATGCCAAGACGTCCTGAAACTTCACCATTCTGCATGGAGGCTCAGTCGCTCGGAACGATTTGGGTCATCGCCAGAAAGTTCTGCCCTAGACTGACTGAAACCATTGCCATCGATATTCAAGGTACATATCGTGTTTTGTAAATCTCCGTTACCTATATGAGTACATCTGGTGGTGGTGGTGGTGGTTTGGGTAACAGGCCCTTCAGAGATTCAGAGAGCTTGGGCCACTGCAAATACGAGGCCCCAATCTTGAAGCAAGCACATAAGCCTGCTAAATCGCAGTTGTGAATTATAATTAAAGAAAGGAGAAACAAATATTAATAATTTATAATAAACTAAATTTAAAGAATTCGAAGATTTGTTTCTAGTCACCAAATCTTTGGTTCGAATAAGAACATTTCTTCTTATTTTAAAGTAGATGATGACCTAAAGATGAGGCCCCTTACCATGTGAGGCCCGAGCTAAATAGCCCTGCTGCCCCCCCAACCCCGATAGGCCTGGGTGCTAACTGCGTATCTTTGAAGTATGTCTGAGTAGCTCTTCAAAGTTGTCTTCTTTTGTTGGCTTCTAAGTATAACAATGCCCATTTGAAAGCTTTGCCTTTTGTCCCGAACGTCTTTTGGGATCATTTCGTGAGTGTGGCCTCGGCTTTGATCATGGGCCATTACCTGTATACAACTCATTTCAATGAAACAGTTCACTGAACCGTGAACGTCGCATTAGTTCTCTTCACCGTTTTTTGTTCGACTGTAGTCGTGAACGGTAGACTTAGTCACGGCTTGCACGAATCATTAAACGTATACACGTCTTAAATGCTGTTCACCATATTATTGCTACGTTTGCACATGTATGTTTGTTTATGCATGTATGTCTGTATCAATGTATCTTTATCTTTGTATTCATAAATCCGTTCAGTGCATCGTAAGTGTAATCGTAAACTCGAGATTTCTGCAGCGCTGGTAGAAAGCTATTTGCGGAAATCAGCTGGATATATTGACCTGGTTGTGGCTTGAATTTGGTGCGCCATCGGTTGACTTCTTGTGCATTATACACCGGCGCTACATAATTTTTTTTAACGAAGTCAAATTTGTCCATATATGTTGAACCTACACCGAACCACAGCCTTTCCAAGATTCAGAGAGCTAAGCCTGTATTGCAAATACCAGACCCTAATCTCGAAGCATGAACACCATAAGCCTGAAATACATTGTAACACAGACCAGGAGAAATAAACATTAATAATTCCTGCATGAAATTTTGTTCAAAATCTCAGAGCCAAGGAAGGCCCCGGTCAAATAGCACTGCTGGCACCCATTCTGATAGGCATTGAGCCTGACCTATCATCTTGTAAAGCTTCGGCTGTTGAAAGTTTACACTTCATTGTAAGATTACTAAGTTGATTGCAACTTGAAACTGTCCCTATTAAGCCTACTATAAGTTTTCGACTCTAAGTTGAACCTCCCCGCTCTTCTAAAGCATCCACTTCTTAGCCGTTCTTGTGTTTTGTTCGTTAGTCACTCCAGCTTCCGATTTCAACATCGTATGTAAAGAAGAACCTCCATCCAACAACGCCGCAGATATCGGGAATCTAAACGACCCTCAGCTCGAACCGTTGAAAGACAAATGCAGTCAGCTGACCTGGATCGATCCACTGCCCTCGACCCCTGATGACCACTCTACGTCAACCTCCAGAACAACTCCAGCCGGAAACCCAGAGACCTCCGAAACAACTATGGCCAGAAACTCAGAGATATCTGTAGGAGCCGCGAGCACGGCCGAGCAGTTCTACACGACGAAGCGTGTGTCTAGTCTCGGTAATATACGAAGTCGTTAATTGGGAGGCGATTTTAGAAGGGGAAGAAAACTTGCCCTTCACTGGTGTAAACCAGCCGTGGGGAACGACCTGCGTAGAGGCAGAAGTAAAACTGAGCAAATGTTGAGACGGAACCGGCGCGCCTCTTCATACGCAAGAGGGAGACATGTGGAACATGTACTGTAATCGTAAATCGAAATTTCTACAGCTCCCAACGAAAGCCAAGAAGCGGGAACCATCTTATTCACTGGCGCTCAGTCAAAACAAAATCGATAGGCAAGAGAGTTCGGTTCCAGGTCATGATCCAAGTCAGGCAGATACAGCGTCGCAGCTACGGTGGGTGATGTCTGGGATTGGCGCGGAAAGAGATAACAGGAAGAGGGTAATCAGGACAGGATCTGTGAGAGGAATGTTTTCAGTTCTGAGTGAAAGGCCGAAGCAGAAATTGCAAGCCGTGGAGTATAGATTAGTTTGTATGATGGGTCATTTGACTGTCGCAGTTTTTTTGGGGAGGGATTATTGTGGCAGCGACTGCCAAATTTTAAGGATGTGACGGACGGTAGGAGAAATCTTAGGGCAGAAGAGGAGCGGGTTGAGCGGAGTGGTTGGATCGTAAATAACTCACGAAAATAGGAGGGTTTGGAGGATTGAAGTGTGTTGTAGGTAAGTGATAGACTCCGTACAATCGAACTCCACCCTCATCAAAGGCAATTAGGTTCAAACTTCCTCGAACCCCAACCCCGAAATGTATGTGCTAGGATCATTTCGCGGATAGTAAAATGATTTTCGGTGTGACGTATTCTTTTAACAGGACTGGGTCTTGGAATTGGTATCGGTCTTCTGGTCGTCATTAGTGCAGTTGCACTTGCAATCGTCTGCATCAGGTGATTTTAACTAAATAAAATAATACTTATACTGCCTATTGACTGGCTGATCTGGACTTAAAATTCCCATATTTTCGTGTAAACGAATCAAATCTTGTTTCATTTCAGCCTCATCCTAAACTCCATTCATGTCATGTTTAGCCTCGTCTCCGTTTGGCTTTTTAATGCCATGTTTTAGCCACGTCTCCTATTTTTCCGTGACATATTTTAACCTCGTCTCTTCTTAACTGCCTTCGTGTTCTTATCTTATTGTATCACATTTAATTGTCTCATTTTATCTCATCTCGCTTCATCACATCCCATCCCAATTTATTTCGTGTTTTTTTACTTGTGTTGTATGAGGACAGAAGGAAGAAACGAGGTTTTGACGCAAAAAGCAGCACACTTTCGAATCACAACACCAACGTGGGCGGAGCGACGGCTGAGAAAGATGGCGGCTTCGTCTTGGCAAATGACGTCTTCGCAATAAAGAACATTTATGATGAAATATCACAAGTTAACCCCAATCAAAATCCGAACAAACAGATACAAGGCGTGCAAGTAAGATCATCCTGTACGTCCGACATAAACAGGAGGAATTGCGTTGAAGGATACAACAATTCGCAGGATGTTCCGACAGATGAGACCGCAGAGAACAGATATGATCAGGAGCCCACACCGCCAGCTGCGACGAGTGCTCCACCTGGTGAGAAAAACCCGAAGCGCGCCTCTAGCTTATCGAGAAAGCTGTTCAAGCAGATCGCTGCACTTGCAAAACAAGAAGAACGCCAGTCTCGGATTTCCAAAGGGGGTGAGGCCAGAGGGGTGCCAGAGAGCGCAGTTGAAATAGGAGGGTCGGAGACGTCCATCGTCGATAGATGGCTCTACTCGTCGAGTGTAGGCATAAACTCAGCCGTAAATACGCTCAGCGGAAGTAACAATGATAATGACGCAGTCTGCATCAATCGAAGATTCGAGATCGATGTATGATTATTAGGATCGTTCTATCGATCCACGGGACGAGAGATTCAGGGTTTTGAACACCATTTATTTGATAAGGACTTGCAAAATTCGTACACACAATATTACTGGCCTACATCATTTGATTAACCGACGATGAATAATATGGTCACCCAGAAGCAAATCTACAAAATCAGTATTTGGCCCATAACTGGCCCGGACCCTGCCACCGGTCCACTGTGGGCCTAACGTACATGGCCGTCAGGGATTTGTGTGGGGCCGCGTTGTTTTGAAGATTTACATCACAGCCTTCATAATCATCAAACACAGCAGCAGTGTCTGATTTACCAAACATTATTCGGGAAATTCGTATGTAACGAAATTTTACATGTATTTTCCAAACTATGCGTGGGGGGTTGCTTGGAGGCGCTACACGAAGGTTCGTTACATTGCATAGAAACGAGGCCAGTCAGCACTACACCAAACAGGAGTGTGCTCAAAAATGGCTCTTAGTGAACGTCAGATGACGTCAAACGAGTCCCGCTATATAAATGTGATTACATTACGTGTTCCTGCAGAAGTTGATTTACTTGAGTTAATCCATGATTTAATGTTAAATCCTGTGTGCCATGCATGATTCACTGAAATAACCCATAATCTATATAATAGAAGCGTTCAACGCATGCGTGGTCCATTCAGTACAGTTAAGGCGATATAACGTAGGCGCCACCTTTCGAATAATATGAGAACAAAAAATACTTTAGCTAATGGGGAGCAAGAGGATGTTCCCTAGTAGGAATATATTGCTGTATTAGCACTCAGACGCTCTGTGACTATTAAGTGAATATGCAGTTAGAATTTATTTTGGCAAAAAATCATGTGAAAGTGACACAGCTACATTGCCTGCAGATTAATAATTTTCTGTACGTTACATTGTGTTACGTTTATGTGCTACATTTTAATTAATCACAGGCGCTCAGTCAAAACAAAAACAAGAAGGGTTCGTTTCCATGTCAAGATCCAAGAGTCTGGTAGGCAGATGATCAGACGGCTATGGTGGGTGGTGTATGGAATTCGATCTGCAGGAAAGATAAGGGGAAGAAGACGAATGACGCTGTGATAACCAAAGTTTTACAGTAATATTGGGGAAAAACAAATCGTGAATATCTGTGTCAAAAACTCTTGACTTTTCAAAAGTCGAGAATAGGCTTACAGCATTCCCAGGACTGCTACTCGAATTTAGCAAACAAACAAAGGATGAAAATTCTCTTCTTTGTCACTTTGTATGCAAGTAAGTACTAAAGAATATTTACATACTGTCATCTGGGCATCTCTCAAAACAGCAGCACACAAGTTGCTACCTATCTGTATGCTTCAAGCAATGCACTAGAGTCCTGGTGATTGTAAACACGCCAGTGGTGCTCCCTATTGATCAGTTACGTTTTATTATCTGAAATCAGATATCAGAAATCCGAATTTAAAAAGTAATTCTGTGCAACAATATTTACATTTCTTTCAAAGAAAACTCCACCTGCCAACTGAAATCTTCTCCCATCAAATCTCGTCACTAAACAACCATCCGTCTTTGATTTATCTCCGTCTTTCCAAAAGGACGGAGTGAAATCATGTTGGAACAACAGAGGGAGTTCGTGCTTTCAGATGAAGAGTCGGACTCAATCGTTGAGGTCTTCATCGCTGCTCTGACTATCGGAAAGACTGTCACTCTGGTCATCGAAGTCACTCAAGTCCGAGTCGTCCTTCTTGTTATCGGACTTAGCTGCAGCTGGTGGCGGAGGAGCCACTGGAGCAACCGGAGCAGACGGATTACTAGAGAAACAAGAACATAAAATATAGTCACAACGTGGTACAATGAAGGATTGTTGTGCTTTGGATTTGCACCTCCGAGAGGTCCTTAAAGGTGATTCGTATTAATGATCAGACACATACATACATGCATATACATACATGTATATACATACATGTATATACATACATGCACATACATACATGTATACACATACATGCACATACATACATGTATATACATACATGTATATACATACATGCACATACATACATGTATACACATACATGCACATACATACATGTATATACATACATGTATATACATACATGCACATACATACATGTATACACATACATGTATACACATACATGTATACACATACATGTATATACATACATGTATATACACCAGCACTTTTGTTAAACTTCTTAAAAGGTGCTGCATAAATAACCAGATACATGCATTTCTGCATACATACATACATACATATATACACACTTATTCCAGTTTACCAGGTTCCTTAAAGGAAGCTTTCCAGAACTTTCCACTGCAAAGTCACTTACTCAAGAACAGACGGATCCAAGCCTTCCATCAGCATCTTTGGTGCGACAGCTTCCTTTGGTACACCCTGTACAAAAAAATCATACCAGTTTACAAAGTATACCATGTGCATAAAATTTAAAACTGTGGCACAACTTGTCTACATAAAAATTAACTTGAAACCATGTTTGAACTAAACTGTACAGAGGCTACAAACTCTAAAACCGGGAATTATGTAGAATTAACTGCAGAGTGTATATTTAAATCTTCTCAAAAATAATCAAGGGATCTGCTCGGCTGAAAGACATCACGTCAGAATTCTAGATCTTCTTGAAACCCACGATGTTGTACAATAAAATTTGGAACTGGATTACACAACATAGCTAAGTGAATCAGAAAACACATTATCAGTAAACGATTTTAGTAAACAAAACATAAAAGAGAAATTTTGGAAGCAACATCAGATTAGATCAGTTAGAGGTTATGAGTGCTTATTACGGTTACACCTGAAGTGACCACTGATTGATGCCTAGTGCATCACGGAAATGGCGCTGTCATCAGATTATATTAGATTAGATTAGACAAGATTAGATTAGAAATCATTAGCCTTACGTGCTTGATTAGAGTGAAAAACTTTGCATATCTTGGATCGTTGGCGGCTGAATTTGTACCCTGAGCAGCAGGTGCTTCCCCGTTCTGAAACAGACGTTATTTATATAGCACCACTTAAAAACCTCTTAGAAATGTAAAACTCTGTTCCAGCTACAAATACAAAACTCTGCAAGGTTTTCCATGCATGAAAACTTGAACAGAGCCAACTTTGTAAGGCTTAAAGTTCTAAACGCTTAAAGTTCTAATGCTTAGAGTTCTTGAACGAATTTGAAGTAGATTTCCTTCATTTTCACCATCATTTTCAGGAGATGAATTACATGGATACGTGTATCTGGAATTTTTGTAGCACCTGTAAGGACTTTTCAAAGGTTCTTATATGGTCTTATTAGGACTCAATGCTTCTCTAAAGCATGTACTGCATTTTCATGAACTGGAGCAAACAGCAAAAGCAGAGGGAAAAAATGATTAACATAAGAATCACACTTTTCCAAAAGCTCTGCGGCTCCAAGACTGAGAAACATGACAGGCAGATGAAAAAAGACTAATGTCAGAATACAAGTCGTTAGTTTCATATTCAGCAAGACTTCAAGACCTGCCCAACCTCTTTCAACTGTAGAAATGGGGCAGTCTGTTTCTCATTTTCATTACAACAGCTATGTTTATATTGTCTGCAAGCTAAATAAATCTTGCCATCACATTAATTGATACTTTACACTTTAAACGGTCAAGCAAACAATACAGGATTACAATTACGTACAGATTACAATTACATACGGAAATAGCGTCAGACGAAGGATGACCGTTAACGTTACTGGTGCCTGTATTCGCTTCAGGTACGGAATTCACTTCTTGTGGTGGCGCCAAGTTTGGTGCAGCTGGTGCCAGATTCGGCTGCGACTGAGCTGAAGTTGCTACAGTAACCCCTTCGAGTCCGGGAATCGATGAAAGCTGAAACATTAACAAGCGAAGAAATACGTACACAACTGAATGCATGAGCAAACATGTGTGAGCTAATCTAACCTAATCAAAGCTGAAACCTTCTTTAGCATCACTGAGCATCTGAAAGTCTTTGTCTCATCCATTCCTGGCTGTAGATCCCTTCGCCCTGGTTGTCCTGCTAGCCCAAACTTCCACTGAGCAGCGTAGAAGCTTCACTGGGGTGGGTCCATTTTATGCAGCCAATTGCCTTGCAACCTGTGCCATGAGCTTCTGGGCCTTTCTTTGTCCCTTACTGTACGACTTTGCAAAACCATTTTGTTCAATCATGGTTTTGTGTTGACATAATGGGAACACCTCTGCGGAGTTTCTTTTTTAAGTAGTGCTATATAAATTTACGATTACAATTACTGTTATCATAATGCACAAGATATCAAACGATGGTTTCTCCAGTCTAATAATTTTACTGATAATATCAAAGTGTAGGTCATTCACCAATTTCTCTGAGGTTTGAATTAATCTGTCAACAAATCTGCCAAAAAACTGACCTGGAACTGAACCTAACCTTACCTGCCTACCGATTTGCTTTTGACAGAGTGCCAGTGAATAAGCTGGCTTCCATGTTAAAGAAGTCATTAGATTAGATTAAAAAGTTAGGTTCGGGAGATTAGTTTTAATTATTCTCGGCTAAAAACAAGCGATTGAAAGTCCCTCTTCCTAGGCAAATTTACCTTGCCCTCAAGAATATTCATTGTAGTTTCCAACCGGTGAATTCTGATTGCCAGGTCTTCTAGTTTTTCTTCACATACGCAGGAAAACCGATTTAGAAAGCTAACTGTGTGCATTATGAAGTGATTGATACACGCGAGGCTTCGCTTGTGCTGTATCGGTTCAACCTACAGACACAAAATTCATGCAAAATAATGACTGGTCATGTCTAGAAATCCGGTTAACCATCAGTCAGTCAGTCAGTCAGCCAGTCAGTCAGTCATAGGTCGGTCGGTCGATCCGGAAGCCAATGCCTCTCCCCGTAAAGAAATTCTTTGACTTTTTGTTAGTTCAATTAAGTGTATTGGACAATAAAGCACAAGTCACGTGCAATTTCATCAAGACAGACTTGTAATGTTCAAAACATCAACGGATTTTATACATTTCTTAATTGTGACAGCTTCGTATTTTACTTTTAAAATATATAACCTTAGAAAAGTCGATTCCAGCTCCAATTATTGGCAACCCGTCTGCGTCCATCTTCGCAAAATAATTATTATTCGAGTTTTAAACAGATTTAAGCTGAAACTCTATTAATAAACACAAAGTTTACACTTGAATGATACTCCCCCAAAATGGCAACTAGTTGACGATTGTTGTAGCGCATTTCTTGCATGCAACAGAACTCTAGTTAGACGTGTGTGGCCACGAAGAACATTCTCGGATTTCGGTGATCACAAGAAATTTATAATTCCTGTCAAGCCATATAACAAGAGAAAAAGGATTTTCGGATTTTCGGATTCTTGCTTTTTGCTCAAGACTTCAGAAGATGTTTGATGCTAGCATCATTGTTTGCAACTATGGCAACCAATGTAAAAATGCGTTTAGTGATTTGCTGCTGATCTAGTAATAGGAAATATTATAAAAATCGTATTGTATGCATAACTGTAACGGGTATTCGACCTACTAATTACTAATTAATCGTTAACAGATAGCTCAAGTCTATAATTAAGTATTCCCTAATGTCAAGTCTTCACACCTATATACATGCCAATACGAGCGTTCAACGTTTTTGCTAAACTTTACTAAGATGTCAACACCACCCAGCGTTTATTCAACTGTGGGGTGAGTGCAAAAATATTTAGGCCTACATAATATTTTAGCTTATCTATAGGCCTACGTTGCGTAATCGTAACAGTAAACACTAGGTGCATTTCTTTAGCGGCAAACCCAAGAGAAACAGATTCGAATTGAGTGTACACAATTCCTAATTAATAGGAGAACAATAGGTCATGAAGTTTAGGCTTTTATATGTATATATTATATATATAATTAATTAAAATGCATCAAAACTAAACTAATTAGTGTAGGTCTAAAATGAAGTGGATGTAAAAGCTGTGGACCTATAACTGCTTGAGAGGAGCAGAGTCTCACACACCTCTTTTAAGTAAATTCTTTGCCCTATAAATAAAGGAAGCCGCAACGACGCCTGTGTATTTCCTCCAAATACACAGGGTATCGTTAAATAAACGTTATAAAACCAGCAACGAGTTACTGGTTCAATCTTTGTTCAAGAACGAATTACAGTGAGAACTGTACAAATTTTTTTCCAATCGACATTAACGTCCGTTGATGCCACAAGATTTCCTTAAGTAAAAGAAGACCCACCACACCTCTTTTAAAAGTTCATCGTCCTATAGGCCTAAATACGGGAAGCCGATGCAAAAAGTTAATTAACTCTGCCATTGCTTTTAGTCGGGTAGTGCCAGTCCGAAGCCTGGATAAAGGAGGAGGGCGACGTCAATGGCCTCTGATGCCATAAGATGTCGTTAAACACTGGAACTACTACTATAATAAGTTAATTTTAGCTAAGTGTTTACACAAGAACGAATCACAGTAAGAACCGTAAAAAATGTTCCAGTCAACGTCAACGCTGCCATAGAATTTCGTTACAAATTGGAAACTACTACAATAAGTTAATATTGTTATGGCGGCAAGTTTTATAAGGTAAGGTCGACGTCAAAGGCTCTGGCAGCCATAAGATTTCGCTTGCTCTCTTACCCACCCCCTCCGAAGCGTGGATCTTGTAAGATCTGCGAAGTCAGATGTATCCGGATTGTCGCGTCGAGGGGAGCTCTCGCAACCGCCTTTTTAACATCGGGAGGCGGGAAACAGGCAGCGAAGCGTAGAGTTAAGGGCGACTGGTGACAGCTGTTCCCGGAAGAGACTCAACTCCCACCGTGGAAGAGACGATCGTTGCCGGCGACTGCAGGGAAAGGCAGATAACACAGACAGAAAATGTTGCACGAATTTCTACCAACAACCCTAGATAAATGTAAATGCAAACGTTTTCCCCTTAACGACTGAATGGTAGTAGTTCCTCGGTTTATGGCATCAAAGGCCGTTGACGTCGCCCTCCTCCTTTATCCAGGCTTGGGACTGGCACTACCCCAAATAAACAAGGCACTGTATGGCCTCGCATCTGCTCATTTTATATGAACTAATCCGTCGTGATTCTTAATCAACTACTCGTTTGAATGGCGTTAAAATACAGCGTGGGATAAACGCGATTTAAAGGTGTCTAAGCGTAACCTAACATTTGTAAAATATAAATCTAAACGTACACGTTTTTCCATAACGACCGTATGGCCTCCCAGCTGCTTATTTTTTATGAAGTAATCGGTTGAGACGATTTGCGGTCTACTCGTTTAAATTGCTGTCCGGCGCAATTAAATATAGCACCGAATAAAAGCGCTTTAAAGGTGTCTAAGTGCAACCTAATATTTGTAAAATATAAATCTATAAACGTACACGTTTTTCCATAGCGACCGTATGGCCTCCCATCTGCTCATTTTCTATGAATTAATCGGGTGAGAACCTTTACCACCTCTACCCGTTTGAATGGGCGCCGCGCCATTTAAGATCCCCGTGCATGGACAAATGTGTAAACGGATAAATAAATGTAAGTATGTATAATTATGTAGGTTTACGGGGCATATTCCCGGCTACCGTGACGAGGTCGGGAAGACGTACGGACACGCGAGTACTCAACTGCTATCACAGCCCCCGAACTGGCCCCCTCAGACGACCCTAAAGGGGTTCGTGGAGTACTACGACCCCTCCTCCTCCAGGAAACGCAGGATCTCGGAGCATTCGTTCGAAGCTCCCAGATATCCCGGTTACATGATGCCCGGTTATACAGGTAGGCTCTGTTGAATACATGCATACATACATGCATACATGCATACATACATACATACACCGGTAACATGTAGACATTTATATAGCGCCTTTTAGTGCTTCTGGTCTTAGCGTAAAGAAGGCAGCTCTTCTAACTCTTCTAGTCTTCTTATATATATATATATATATATATATATATATATATATATATATATATATATATATATATATATAAACTACATCATGCGCAGTAATTATATAGTAATATATTGTTTTATATATAATATTTAAGTACTGTTATGTTATATTCTAATCTATAGCACCACCGTAACGATGCTCAAGGCAACTATTGTTTCCGATGCATAGTAAGGTAGGTAGCAATAGGCAGTAGTACATACACCGCAGATAGTTACAGTTGCAAGGGGTATTATCCCTTCATAGTAAAATCCCCTATTGTCCTTTGTTACGAACGTCCTTTTTTGTTCTTATATCATTCGCGAGATGGCGCCAGAGTTACATGTCACTTTTTCTGTACGCACTAAGTAAGGACCAACCGTTTAAGGCTGTTATTATATAGATTTTGTACCGCATGCACCACAGGCTTCATTCCAGACAGTCATGACTACTTCGGTAGGGAGTACCAGTATCCGTGTGGACCGGCGTTTAGTCGACTGGATCACGGCCGGCCACGTAACCTCCGGAAACTCGTCCCCTGTCAGATGAACTCACTCGTCCGGAACGACGAAAGGAAAATCATCCTACCGTGTGACGTCTTCCACCTCCAGGTAATGCCACGATAATACCCCTTGCAACTGTAACTATCTGTGGTATATGTACTATGCCTATTGTTACCTACTTACATTTAACATACCACCTACCTGATTGACCGGCATACTGTCCGACTTACTGACTCACTGCCTTACTCATTTACTTACTCATTTACTTTTTTACTAATTTACTTACTTACTTAGGCCTACTGACTTACTTACTTATTACTTACTTACTAAGGCCTACTTGCTTACTTATATACTTGCTTTCTTGCTTACTTACTAACTTACTTACTTACCAGAATCGAGAAAAGACGATGGATGGACAGATGGGCGAGGAGGAAAGGAGACTGTGCACAGGACGACCCCATCTCCAGTCAAATGTTTCTTACCCCCATCAAGTTGGGGTGGAAGGGACGCGGCAACAGACTGCCAGCACGATGCTCGTTCCAGGTTGGAAATAATTTGGTCCAGTTCATCTGGTCGTTCACTCCATGCAGATGGTTACATGTGTAGTAAGGTCTTTCTGCTCTTCTGTTCTTTCATGTTCTTTCATGTTCTGTTCTGTTCTCTTTTGTTCTGCTCTGCTCTGTTCTGCTCTGCCCTCCTCTCTTCTCCTCTCTCTCTCTCTCCCTTCTCCTCTCCTTATCCTGATTCTGCCTCTTCCCCTAATCTCTCTTCTCGCTTCAATTTCAAACACCATCCACCCTAGCCGTCCGACTGTCTGACTCCCTAACTCCTGGCTCTTGACCTGGAACCGAACCCTTTTGCCTATCGATTTTGTTTTGACTGAGCGCCTGTGAATAAGCTGGTCCCCGTGACGTGGCTTTCGTTGGGCGCTGTAGAAATCTCGAGATTACGATTACGAATATATAAACTGTCATCATTACATTAGCCTAATTGTTTGGTGATGCTTGATAAAATGCGTTGCAGGGTACACTGGCTTCGTTCCATTTCGTCGAGGGGTGAATGGGGTTCGTTATGCTGAGTCGACGAAGGAGGGTCTTCGAAGGTTCAACGGGTGCGTCAGGGAGGGCAGACAGGACATCGATCTACCACCTGGACCAGCCACGATGGACTGCCTCACCGAGTCCGAACACCCAAACAAACCAGTCTACCTTGTCGACCAGGGTTTCATGAATTCATATACAGGACATTTACCCGGTCAGTTGTCTGTCTGTTTGTCTGTCTGTCCTTCTGTCTCTCCGTCTGTCTGTCTGTAGGTCTGTCTGTCCGTCCTTCTGTCTGTCCGTCCGTCTGTCTGTCCGTCTGGCTGGCTGTGTCTGTCTGTCTGTCTATATCTTGGTCTGTCTGCTTCTATCAGCCTGTCTGTTGTCTGTGTCTGTATGTGTCAGTCTGACTGTATTTGTCGGTGTCTTTCTCTTTGTCTGGTTTCTGTTTGTCTGTGTCTGTTTTTACGTGTCTGTCTGTCTGGTTCTGCGTCTCGCTTTTTATGGGCTCGACCCAGGTCACAATCCGACTTTGTCTTACTTTACAGAAATTTCGGAGACACATTTAACCTTACAGATTTCTTATTGTCTTAAATCAGCATCTTTATATAGCGCCTCTTTTAAGAAGTTCTCGGTAAGCGACTTTTAGTTCTTTCGTATGATGTAATCGTAATCGAGATTTCTACAGCGTCCAACGAAAGCTAAGTCGCGGGAACCAGCTTATTCACAGGCGCTCAGTGAAACAAAATCGATTTGACGCAGCGCTCGTGAATAATCTGGTGCCCTGCGCTTAGGCTAAAGTAGCGCATTAGCAATTTCGAGTTTACGATTACGATAGGCAAGAAGGGTTCGGCTTCGGGTCAAGATCCAAGATTGAGGCGGGCAGGCAGGCAGGCAGGCAGGCAGGCAGGCAGGCAGGCAGGCAGGCAGGCAGGCAGGCAGGCAGGCAGGCAGGCAGGCAGGCAGGCAGGCAGGCAGGCAGGCAGGCAGGCAGGCAGGCAGGCAGGCAGGCAGGCAGGCATGGGTGGTGCTTGGAATTGGATCTGCAGGACAGATAAGGGAAGCAGAGGAATCAGGATAGGATCTGTGGAAGATGAATGTTTTCAGTTTTGAGTGGAAGACCTGCGCAGACATTGCATGGGATGAAGTGATTATGAGTTTGTAAGATGGATATAGACTTTGCGCATTGACTAAATGATGGGTACATATTTCTGTCTGTATGCTTTACTTTAAACTGTACGTTTACGAATACGATGTGTTGAGCAAATTGAGTATACATGCTAATGAGTTGCGACCTTTTGTCTGTTTCCGCAGGTCATAGATATCGATTCGGTTACTCGTTTGGACGAACGACGAGAAATCTCAAGTCTTTCTTTGGTCCAAACTGCACACGTTAAACCAAATCATGTCGAGTTATTTTTTGTCCAAAACGCGAAGACTGAACCAGAATTACAAATGTCTAAATTCCTTCTTATAAGTTAAAGCTCATATAGCGCAAGCTGGACAATAAGAATAGTTATGCGCTAAATAAACGTCTACTAAGGGCATATATTTTATCAGAGTTCTGTCCGAAATATGGTTCGGCTTTGACACAGAGTAGGCCTTAAACACCGTGTCGACGTCGAAGAAGAGCAAGCAGAGTGAACAAAGTAAAGTCGTGGATGCACAGGGTTTGTTAACAGTAAACAAATGGCGGGGGAAGAAGTTTGATTTAACGAAAACTAATTATTAGTTCAAATGAAAGCGAACGGCATACAATTTAATTTGATCATGACGCAGATTTAAAAAATAGATATTTCAAGCATAATAATTGTCAATAAAACGCATTTTCACACTGGTAATAAATTTAACCTTCCACGGTCTTCCGTCGCAGATCTGAAGTACCCTATCATAAACAGAATTAAACCTGAGAGCGCACAATTTGCTCCTTTATGTTCCACATAGACATAGAGGTCAAGCCCGAAATATATTCTGAGCGGAAGTGGGAGCTCCCTTGAGGTGACTGGTTCCAGATTAAAGGGAAAGAAGCGAAACAAGAGGACTATGTGGCAACAGAATGTTCAAGTCTAAGAAGGCGTCGCTTTTAATTTCTCGGCCTCAGCCGCCTTCGTTTGCTGAAGTCATCGAAGACATCAATCGAGCAGATGAAAACGATGCTGTCTTCGAATTTTTGGACAGTTTAGCAGGTTTGAGTCGGACTACCAGTCAAAATACAATGTTTTGTCTGAAGTATTTATGTCGCTTGGTCGATACTGACCTTGTTTATTTATATAGCGCCATGTCAGATCCGCTTGAAGGCGCGCCTCACCAACTTAAAAGACAGCGAAGAGTTCATCTGCAGGCGAATGAAGCGTGAATAGCTGGAAAATGGTTACCAACAGGTCCTCGCTCACGAAGAACCAAACGGATTGCTCGGCATTTATATAGCGCTGTTTTTAAATTAAAGAACGCTGGTGTTGCAGATTTGTTGACCTATCTACTCCTACTTCACCGACTGTAAAATTCATAATGCTTTGGCACCACTGTAGAAGAAGCAACGGCGGCAGAAGACAAAGGCACGGCCAGGTCGACTGCAGAACCGAATTTAAACAGCGCAACAGATGACATCAGAGACGATGGAAAATCCTCATCGGACATTGACACCGTTTACCAGCAGGCTCGTGAGTTCATACGTCTCATGGAAGAACTGAAGTTGGCTCCGGAGAAATTGCAGGCCTTGTACGAACAGTTGAAACTGCGGAACGCAAATCTACAGGAGTCGATTTGTAGTCTACGCCAAAAGGCAGAAGAACTAAAGGCAGTTTGCCCTAATTTTAACAGGATTGAATCAGACCTGAAGTCTTGATTGTTACAAATAAATTTAGTTTTTGTTTCCCTACAGCAGTTTTGGCTTAATTAAAGTATCTTGGGGCTTAGGTTTACTACTTACTGCAATACTGTAAGCCAAAAAACAGTAAGATAAACAGACTAAGCAGGCAGAGCTTAAACTTTATTATGATTTGAGACACTAAGGAATTGGGAGTTAAGCTAATGGAATTTCAGACTCCTATTTCTCTAGGCAGGAGCGTGCTTGTTGGTTCAGGCCTTCTGAAGTGGTCACCGCATGAACCTGGAGCAATTTTGCACACTTGTGAAGCACCAGTAATTAGGCCTTGTTATTTATAAAAGTGCTATAAACATACATGAAAAATACTCTAACAACATCTGCAGCACCCTTGTCGTCGTTATTATTGTAAGAGGTATTATAGTTTCACGGCGCTTGCAGCTTGACTGTCGCTGAGCACATAATGATGTCAATCGCACAAGGCATTGATTGTTGGTCTCTTCAAATGAAAATGTAGTTTAAAGTCATAATCCACTGGATGCGTCTAGTAGAAATTCGTTTGGGAAAACAGAAGTCGGGCCACTGTGGGTAAGCAAGCTGAAACAGGTGTCTGTAAACGCCGCTATGCTAAGTCAGTGGCATTTGTTGCTGCTGATTATAATTAGTTCTCGATGCTGAATGAGCTCATCGCAAGAAGCTGATAAAAGAGAAAGCTGAATGACCACAGACAAATTTATTTGCAATTATTTCATTTAAGTTAAAATATTTCACTGTTTGGTTAAAATAAAATGTGCGGTGCCATGCCACTTCGTCCTGAAGTTCAGGTTTATAAATAAAAGAATACCAACGATGGCTAACCCTACAGAAAAGTCTTAACTAGTGAGTCACCTGCCACAGTGACAGCCACAAGATTTTCAACACTAGACAAATCTCAGAGTGAAATTAGAAATAAAGCTATCAATCAGTCCACCGGGTTTCAGCTTTTAAAAAATTCAGAAATCTCTTGACCTGTCAAAGAAAAATTTAGTACAACTTTGGTTTTCTATACTAAATGTACAAAACACAAGTCATCTGCGATAATAATAATTGCATAGAATGCAACAGTCATTAGCAGTACACGTCAATATATCATTTCATGCTTTAATAAGACACTGCTTAATATTAGGCTCGTTTCAGGCACTCAGAGTACAAGTACTTCAAAGCCACTGACAAGTATAGTAAGACGTACAGGTAAACCCAATAGAAACATAAGTGTTACCTGAACCCTATTCTGACAACCAATTGCACTGTATTAAATTTTATTACACTGCAAGAATATCCACACACATGTTTCAACATAATTTACTGGAACCTGCTTCCTCCGGATGACGTCCAGGCAGACGTGAACTCTATTCTGAATTTATAGAGCATTATAAACATACAGTTGTTCACAGTTGCTTAGTTACGAGAACAATTACAACTACCTGAGTTGCAAGTACTTGAAAATGGTACTTGAATATTACTCAAGTACAAGTACCAAATTGTGCAGCTCTGCTTGCTGTTACCTGTCACAGTAAAAGCTACAAGATATTCAACACCAGACTAATCTTAAAGCTTAGTAGTTTAAATAATAAAAATGAAAACTTCACACTGAATCATGCACAGTCAAAAACAGTGCCTCCTAGTGGACATAAATGCCTATAATAAGTGTTCAAGAACTTCACAGAGTCTCTGAAAATGGTGATGGCGTACCATAGTAGCGCGAACCTTCTGAAGAGCCCTCGTTTCTGTGAAACGCAAAGGATTAGCCATCTGCTGATTAATGGCAAACGCCCATAAGTTTCATTTTCCAAATACGTGTAGTTTCCATAAAATAAACACATTAAAATGTTAATCACAATCATGTCCCATAAAATACAAAATAAAAATTGAGCCTAATCATTTAACATTAAACGACAAATTGTACAGTTTCAAATACAACGTTTCAGAAAAATAATAGTCAGGCTAATCACAGAAGAAAACATGCCAGTGCATAATAAAACAAGGCAGTACATACACCCACATATTTACACAGAACTCAAAAACTCTAAAATTCACCCACAATCAGCTCCTGGCATCAATTCCAAAGCGAATAAGTTGACAGCGAAACCAGAAATACTGCTTTAGTTCAATCGTATAAATAACTAAATCTACAACTGAAATGACTAAGGCCAATTTAAAAGCTTCCCTGAATGTAAGCTATATATATATCAGTCATCTACTGGTCTACATTAAATGTAACAGAAAATGTAACTCGTCATCAGACAGTTGTAAATGACTTAGCTATAACTCCGAAAAGTCAGACAGGCAGTGATCGAAATTTTTATCATGCAAAAGCTTTTTGTCTGAATAGAATAAAAATGTCATTGCACTAATGACAGATTCAGAAAAACCGAGCAACTTATTGTGCGTTACGCAAGAGTTCAATTAAAAAAAATTAAGCAAGGAGTTCAAATAATAAATCTTTCATTTCTTACATCATAAATTACAAGTAATAACCAATGATGCTAGACTGCTGTGCATTTTAGACTTACTCAAGGTCCTTACACAGTGGCCAGCTTTGCATGCAAGCACTCCACCGCATCTGTAACTAGCACTTACCAAAAATCTATGGTGCACAACATAAACAAACTTGATCTCTTTTTACTTCATTGTTTTCTATGAAAATCTTCAAAAGTCATCACACGTATCAAAGCTTTACATAGCATCTTTTAAGAATCGCTTCAACGTGCTGCAAACATGGCGGTCTCACTGACCTAGATAGGCACAACTTAGGTGTGGCACAGTAGCCAATTGGTTAGAGCACTCAGCCTGTAATACAGAGAGTTTGAGTTCAAGCTTACCACAAGACGGTTACTGTGTATGGATTTTAAACATTCGTCATTCACACACAATTGCTCAGCGCCATCAATGCCCACTCGTAAGGTCATGTGTCCACTTCTGAGTCTTGGGAGGACGGTAATATCAAATACTGTATTGTAAACAGAGATTGGTGCTTAGCTTAGACAAAGCTGTGTTGCACACGACAATTTTTGGCTTTAACCAAAATAACGTTTAATCAAGAGCTTTTCTATAATACAGAATTACTTAACAGCAACAAAGCTGTCACTATGTCATGGTAAAGGCATCAACAAGAAGAAACTGCAATATAATGAAAATACCATTTGTGTTGGAGGAAAACCCTTGCCCAGACATGAGAGAATACATTTCGTACAGCTGGCAACATCTATAACATTCTTTTCAAAACCAAAACACATCACATATTCCAGTGTAACATGTGACACACAGAGCAGAAATTATCACATTCAAAACTGAACTCAATGTACTTACATAATTCTACATATAAATATATGCATAATTGTGTATACCAGCAAACATATACATAACAATCTATTTAAAACCCAACTGACATAAAACACGTCACAAATGTGACACATGTGTAAAGCATATACACTGGAAACTGGTTATAATGCAGCCATGCAACCTCACCATAAAGCAACTGCTAATAATGAGGTAATTTTCTAAAGCAGAACTACATCTTATATCTCCATGACTCCAGCACGTTATACCAGAACTTGTGTCATAACGAAACACATTAAAAGGAGGCTCCAGTGTATACTGTATATACTGTGTACTGGGTATGCACTTTGTATCAAAATTTTTACAGCGGTTGCAATTTTTCTATTCCGAGTCATGGAGGTAAAAGATATAGTTCCACTTCATAAAATTAACTCATTATTAGCAATTGCTTTATAGTGTAGTTTTATGGCTGCAAAAGATGGCATTATAACCAGTTTGTCTGGGCATCGGAACTATTCATTATTGTCAAGCAAATTCCCTCCAGACCATATCACGCAGGTTGTACGACTAAATAGAACTCTCACGTAGCGCATCCTCAGAATCCTAAAATGCTCCATTTAATCACAAATCTTATAGTAAGCGCAGTCGGCAAGGTGTTGTTGAAAAAAAGAAGCTCGCTAGTTAATTTACTTCTTAAGGCGACGACGATCTCAAAGACGCACCGTCGCGCCATACTCCTGCGGTGCTGCAGAGTCCAAAGCATTTGACAGCATAAACTGCTGACCGCCGCCAAAGAGTGACTGTCGATCGTCAAACTGCTTCCCCCTGTCGGATTTTCCCAGCTTTGGGGTTTTGCCGCCAATGTTTCCATTCAACTTTTGTACAGAGTTTGACGTCGGAGCCGACCCAGTACCATCCAGCAAGATACCGTTCACCTCTTTATCTGGGGAAACGCTGGTGATCGGCTCCAACTGGCCTTTCCGGTATCCTTGTTTTCCATTTCTCAACTGCAGCTTTGCTTTACCGATACCCGCCGATTCCAAGGACTCCAGTCCCTCGGGTCCTCCATCGGGCGGGATGATGATGCTCAACCGATGTTCGGGACGCAGCATCAAATGCCTTCCACGGATCAGTTCCGTCTCTGTCTCCAGTGTACGACGTCCAATAACACGCTCGACGCTTGTTGGTAGGAAGAGGCCGAAGGGCCGACTCGGGTGTTCCGACGCATCGAGGGGAGCATCTGGGAGGTCCATTTTAGCACTGCGTAACTCATTCATGCACTTGACGAGCGATTCGATGACTCTGTCGTCGTCGTAACCAAAGTCTTTTTCGAGACGCTGCTGGAAGAAACCCATCAGTTCTTCACAATCCAGTTTTAAAATGTGCCCTGTTTTGTCAAAAAAACACAAAACTTGTTTTACTATGGGGTATTTTCCATATGACACAATTTGTAAATGTAATTGCCTTCTTCATGAGAACCTAATCAAAGACAGTCTCTGCGTTAGCCTTTATGATGTTACGTTCGTTAAGAACAAAACATTCATCAGTATGTAGATGGTGCTCTGATAAAATAGAAAAGTCACCACGGGCAGGTCGGGAGCATTTTACGTTACAATCCAGTAATATTTGACAAAGTTTAGCCGATCCAGACACTCTTATTTTCCTGGAATGGCTTTTTAAAATCCTACGGGATCATGTCTAACCATAGAAAAAATCCAGGAACTTACTAGGACTACTGTCAATACATTTTAGTGTAGAAACTTATTCTGGTGCATTTTAAAGATACCAAAATTTATGAACTTACTTTGGTGCATCTTAAAGATGTTGTAACTCATTGCGACTAGAAGGCGTTCTCCTTCCAACACGTAGATATCCCAAAGTCGAAGACTTAAGGAAATCGGAACCTTTATTCACCAAAGAAATAAAAAACAGCTATCAAACCAAAACACTTCCTCCACTTTACATCAAAGGGAACAATCCCACACCCTCACATTGCCATTCTTTTACAGTTCACAGCGAGAAGTTTTGAAGTAGAATCTTGGGGTTAGAATAGAAAGGCTACTTCTTAAATGGAGTTAAAATTTTGGGTACCATCTACTCAATCTGTCCTGTTACACAAAAGGTTTCACGAAAATGTCAGCCAGCAAAAACTCACCCGATCGAGGAAACATTGCAGAAACCACTTGATCGTATAAAAACTGACGTGCATTTCCTTATTTTCCTAAATGAAACGAAAATTACCACAAATAAGGTAAAGAAATTAATATAAAATGGGGTTTTAAGTGGTTCAGAAGTCAGTTCATCTGCGATAAAGTTGCTGCAAATTACCAGACATGTTCAACAGCCAATCCTGGTCAGCTTCCTCTTTAAAGCTGTGACAGTGTACACTACGTCAACACTATCATAAAATTTTAATTTAAACCAAATTTAATTTTAATTAATTTAATTTTAATTAATCCAGTTGAACTGAAGAATACATGCCCTAATACTGCTCAGTTGTTAGACACCTCCGTTTACAGCAGTCCACAGAAGTGGCTACAAGAATATGACAGCCTTTCCCACACTCAAAACTAAAGACAAGAAAATAATGGAACAAATAATAACAAAATAACCTTCGCCTTTGACACCAAGAATGGCATCAACAATGACCAGCCATTCCAGAAAAAATGCTCTTGCTAATTTTTGTAATCACAAGTACCAATAACAACATAATAACAATAACAATAATAATAATAAATATAATTATAACAACAATCAAAATAATCTAACAATAATTTCTAATCAGTATTTGACATTGAACTCAAAACCCATATTAAACCCAACCAAAAATCAAAAGATGTAATGCCTCCCCACTACGAGACATGGGGCCCTTTGTTGAAAATCAAAACGCTCACCAGATGGCGTTTTACATAAGGAAGGAATCTCTGGAGGACCTTGTCATGATGCGCCTGGAATCGGAGGAGCTTTGGAAAGCCCGGAATAAAGAAACCTGATAGGAATGAACAAAAAGCATGAAAAGATCTGTTGTCTGATATTCAATACGACATCGGTAGACGTCAGCATAGCATCAAACAGTACAGTCTGGCACTGATATGAGCTAATCTAACCCAATCTAATGACTTCTTCAGTGCCGTTCCATAATACATAAGGCATCAATCGACTGTTGTTTTATGTGACACCATAGTCAAAACTCTTACTCTGTAAGAGCAGTTAAGCCAAAATCTGATAGGTCGGGGAAAGCTGAAGGCAGGGTATGGAGAGTAATGTAATGTAATTTAATCTAATCTAATGACTTCTGTAGGGCCATTATCATAATGCCTTCAGTCACGAGTCACTTCAAGTGAAACCGTAGCCAAGCCTGGTTGAAATCCCATAGGCAAGCAGAAGTCAGGCTACTTTTGTCAATTATGGAAAACCTTCGTACCAAAGAAAAAGCAGGAGCTACATAAATGACTGACAACATTTCTAAAAGACATGCAGATCAACCAACCATGCATGGAATGACGCTTGTGACTGAGCAGAGCAGACAACGCCCAAAAGGCGTCCTAAAGAACAAGGAACAATATCGTTAATAAATACACATGCTTCAGAATTTTGTACGATACAGTTATTACCAAATGAAATCAAATTCAATAACAACACTAGTAATTTTCAATTTTCATTAACATATGACAACATACTGCACACAATTTTCATATAAAAGAATCTGCACAAAAGGTAACTGAAAATATATCCACATCTTATAGTATTATAAAATAATTTCATATATTTCCATGAAAGAGACTATAATATATTTTCACATCATAATTAATTTCATATATTTCAATGAAAGATATTACAATATATTTTCATATCATAATCTTTTTCAAAAAGTACTATAACTTGTTCTCATATCACATATATTTGCAGAAAGTGCAATCAAACAGTTCGATATCCTACAATATTTAGTACTTCACCTCTTCGTTCATGTACATGAGCAGCAGAGCGGCAATCTGACTCATGCCTTGACAGTAACCAACCTCCGTGTTGTACATGGAATACGCAGAAAGAATATTGAATAACGCCTGTTGTCTGCATAACAGAAGCAAAATTTCACTATCAACATAAAACGGTGAACACACTGAAACTACAAGATGAAAAACTAAGCTTGAAAATGTAACACTATAGAACGTACAAACTACAAAATGCTACAAGAAATGTCACGGCTTGCTTCGGTGTGCCATCAGTTGATGCCTTGTGCATTAGACACCAGGTAGAAGTTACTAAACAATAATAAATAATAATGATGTAAGGCTAATAAACATTTCAAAGCTTTTCATCCTGTTAGCTTCGCATATTCATAAGCGCTTTGATTCAGAATTCAAACTTTAAAGTCTACAAATACTATAATGTTAAGGCCAAAAACACAAGACAACTGGTGCAAAAACTTGCGAAAACACTAGAGACTTACACTGTTCTACAAAGGTTTACAGAGTTTACGCAAAAGCTGGTTTAATATGCATTGCAGACATAAAATGAAGAAACGAGTTGAAATGTAAACTATTTACACACTTTACATCAAAGCGTTTCCAGAACATGATGTGGTTACGATATGTTCGGTTTACATCTAAGTCGATCTGTCGTATGTCAGGCGACCAGTCATACGCCCGTTTCTTCATCGCCTGCAAAGTAAATTGACACACATTTCATACGTGATATCGTATTCACGCTTCCATATAATATAAATCATTATTATATGAGTTTCAATACAACATTGATCCCAAAATTTGTATCAGCTTCAGATTATGACCTCATCTTATTGAATCTAATCTAATGATTTATGTAGCACCATTATCACAATGTACAAGGCATCAATCGATGGTCACTTCAATCAAAATTGTAGTAAACTGACAAAACCAAAATAATAACAACAACAACAACCATAACAATAATAAAAATAATAAAAATAATAAAAATAAGAAGTCAAAATCAGATAGAACAGGAGCTAATGATAATAACTTTGTTACAAAGTAGTAAAAGTAAAGCTCTCATGGAACCACGCATAGCAGGGCTTGCCATTTACTTCCCAGCTGATGCCAGTAAGAAATTCTACTTCTTCGAGACAGACAAAAGTGCGTGCAAACAACTTGTCCGGGGTCTTAAGCTCAGTAGGTTGAACCCACAATCGGTGAATTAGAGACCAAGTGAATTAGTGACCAATCGGTGAATTAGAGACCAAGTGAATTAGTGACCAATCGGTGAATTAGAGACCAAGTGAATTAGTGACCAATCGGTGAATTAAAGACCAAGTGAATTAGTGACAAATCGGTGAATTAGAGACCAAGTGAATTAGTGACAAATCGGTGAATTAGAGACCAAGTGAATTAGTGAACAATCGGTGAATTAGAGACCAAGTGAATTAGTGACCAATCGGTGAATTAGAGACCAAGTGAGCTACTCTACAGACCACAATGCCACACATAACAGCAAGGCATTTAAACCAATAACTGAAAAAGGTTTTAACCTCGTAAACGTCCTCACAAATGCAAGAACTGAAACACCGTTCTAACTCGTAACCTTATAAATGCCCTCATAACTGCAAGAGTTAAAACACCGTTCTAACCTCGTAAATGCCCGACTGTTCTGCCTTAAGACGAGGTAAATCGAGAAGCTGGCACCAGACGTGCCCCCTCATCGCTTCTGGAATACCTTTATAAACTCGTTGGGTCACCTGAAGACAAAACAAAACAATCGCAGGCTAACAACAATCAGTACACCTTCACAAAGGTCCTACTAGAGGTTTCAGTTGGCTGGCTAGCCATTTGCTTTATCCAAAGTAACTAAGCCTCACTCATTAACATCATTTGCTTCTCCAGCTCTGGAATCATTAATGTTCTCTGTTGCGTGGCTCCATAAAAGCACCCAGGAACGATCACAATAAATCGCTGGATTGGTGTGGCAAGACATTGGAAAAGGAAAGAAGTATCCTTTATTAACTGCATTAGAATCATATTATTATTATAATATTATTATTATTACTATGAACAGGATTCAGAAAAAAACCAAAAAAATAAGAAACGGACAGCTGGATAGTTTCAAAAAGTAAAACTAGACAGATGTCTAATGACTCATGTGACAATACAAACCTTTTCTCCTGGATAAAAGTCATCCCAGTTTTTGGTCATCTTCAACCATTTCTGCGAACGTTTGGACTCAAGTTGTCTTATCTGAAATGAATGAACAGAACTCCAATACAAATATCACAATACAATGACTCAAATGTCAATGGCTTAACAGCTGAAAATAACTTCAGAAGTGCTAAAAAGAACATTTTAAATAAGGTTTAAAATTATTATTATTCTTATGTTGACCCCAAAAAGAAATTGACAACAGCCAATATACAAGTTTAACAAGAAACACTGTCAGGTTATCAGGAACAAGCGGTAGACCCAGAAGGGACCATAGTCCCGCTTAACTAGGGCCACCAATTAATATGCAATACCAATGGTGACAAAACAAACCAACAAAAAAGAAAAAATCAAACTTAAGGTTGAAAATGTGTACACACTGACATACCCTTGCACTTGCTAACCGCAATCACTCTGCATATGTCGACCAACTAAATTAACCCGAGTTTTGTAAGTAAGTAAGTATGTACGTACAAAAACACTTGATATGGTGCCCTCAACTATTTTACACTTACCTTATTTTCTGCTGCAGATGCATGCAATCCCAAGCCTTCCTTGCTGAAAAAAAGAAAAAATACCAACATTGGCATTTTTCCAAGATAAATTAGCTTTCCATGTAAGCTTGAAAAGCTGGCTAGAAATGATAATCTAATCTAATTTTAGAACTTCTATAGCGCCACTATAATAATGCACTAGGCATCAATGGATACACTCAAAACAGATACACAATCTGGTCAATTCCAAGGGTCTATGACACAAAAAAGCAGATAGGCAGACAGGCTCTCCATGACAATTCAACTTGTTTAATAAATTATTTATTTATTTTTGTCTAATAAATTATTTATTTATTAACTGCACTTATTACGCACGCTGAGTCATCTGAATCTGAGGCACAAGACACATGGGCATGAACAAGTAGTCCAGGGCCGCTACACGGAGTCCACTCAGCACACTCAAACTCGTAACCATTGGATTACAGATCCAGCGCCCTACTGAAAAGACCTGAGTGCCACCATAGGTGTTTTAAGCTGAGAAATTTCTTATGATAAAAAAATGGACTACAAACTGAATGAAGCCGAAACGATCGGTTGTGTGGTAGACTTCGTATTCTGGATCCTCCCACGGATCAATCACGGCGCCCTCTTCACGACCCTGATTTCAAACAGATAAAATTATCATTTACAACTAATTATTTAAAAAATCTAAAAGTTACTACTAAATTTGATCCAAACATGACCTAGAAAAACAGCTCCCATACAATTATTTATTTTAACCACTCCAAAAAATCCAAATACATTTATAACTTTGCTAAAATCTTCCCCCTTGTGCAATTGTTCTAATCACCTCAAATATCCAAAGTACATTTACAACCTTGCTAAAATCTTACCCCTGTGCAATTGTTCTAACCACCCCCAAATATCCAAATACATTTACAACCTTGCTAAAATCTGACCCATCGTACAACTACATTTATCCAATCCACGAAATCCAAAGCCAAGTGTAACTCACTAATTTGTATTTGGCGATGATCTCCTTTCGTTCCTTTTCTGCTTCGGCAAAAATTCGCTTCTCTTCGGAACTCAGTTCAGTATCTGAAGAAGAAACATCTCAGCCAATGCACAGAAACCGACCCTCTGTCTTGTTATTGCCTGCTGTTAAGCATGTGTCATTATTTTAAATTCTATTAAAATTATAATTTTATTATGATTCTGTTATAACTTTATTTACCCAAGGTAAGTGTAATCCCTCAGGAACAAAAAATTACAATAGGAGCTGTTAAAGGGTATCTGGAACTTTATTATTATTATTACTAATATTATTATTATTATTATTATTACTACTACTACTACTACCACTACCATTACTATTTTAATGAAAACAGAATAGCTCCTTCAGGATTTAAAGTGCCTGCAGAAAATTAAAAAAACAACACGAACTACTCTGGAATGGTTATTTTTATTAGTTAAACCCTGGGTATACATAAGCCCTCAGGACCATAAATATTATGGACAGCATTTTTTATCACTACCACTATTATAGTTGTTGTTGTTGTTGCTAGTATTATTATCATCATTACTACTATTATTATTACTACCATTATTATTGCTAATATTATTACTATAATTATTATTAATCTTACTATTACTATTTTTTCCCGAGGTACATATGATCCCTCAGGATGAACTCTGCTGATGGTTTCTTTGGCGGAAAAGGTGCTGCAAAAAGTGACTGCAACATAGCGCCATAGACAGCGCTGATGGAGGAAAGTGGTTTCCCTATTATCTCCCCCCCCCGTATCTTCTGAGCAAGACGATAGCTGAGGCGCTTGATGAAAGCAAGGCCACCTTGATTTATGGGGCCCAGAGTTTCAAAGGCCACGGGCTGAAAGCAGTATGATGAAAGAATGATGGTGTATTATTAAATATTAATATATTATTATGTAACGGTAACTCCACACTCATTTTTGTAATGTCAAAACCGCCTTGCCTCTCTTAACGCCTCTGTTTGTATTGAATTTAGTTTGTTTAACAGATATTTACTGGCTGTCTGATAAACCTAAAAATATCACTATATATATGAATATACATACTAATTTTATTTTGATAAAATTTTAATATACTCCGTTGTTTGTTAATCATGCAGATGAGTAGCTGTTGAATCACTGACAAGAAAACAGAATTAAAGGGATTTCTGCATGCATCTTAAACATTATTATTATTATTACATTATTATTATTAGTGTTAATTATTATTATTATCATTACTACTACTACTACTACTACTATTATTACTATTACTATTATTATTATTTGAAATATGTAACTATGACAAAATAAACTTATACACATGTAACTAGGATATATATAGTAAGTGCCCTTTTATAACTAGGATAATAAGTATCCTTGTCTTGCAATCTACCACAATGCATTTACAAGTGCTCTTATGATGAGGTAGTATCATTGATAGTATCCTTGCGACACAACTGATGATTGTTTCCTTGTAAGATAGTCTCTTATAGGATGTGCAAGTGGCACTGATAACGGAAGACAACGTGGGCTTTGACGGAAATAATGCAAGTCTTTTTAGCCACAGCCATTTTTAGCCAGAAAGCCACCCAGATGAGACAGACTAAATGACAGACTTACATGTAGTCATGGTCAAATGGCTCTGGCATCACAGACGGTAGCAAAAAACTGCAAATTATAACAAAAAAACATTGGTTTATACGAACAATCCTCTATCTCCCACTAGCACACAATGACATCTTCATGGATACATTGTCCATGTTATAAATGAATGCGCTACTGATATACACATACATACATACACACACACCTATATAATCAAATATACATCAGTATTAATTTATATCCATTTTATTATATATATATATATATATATATATATATATATATATATATATATATATATATATATATATATATATATATATATATATAAGTGGATTTGAATTCATATTTAAGTATGTATGTATATGTACAAGCTTTTATAATTTACATACATACATCTATGAATGTGTGCACCTATGGTTTCCTAAGATTTGACAGAAGTATTTATAATATGTCATGCATTAATAGTTAGCTGCACACACCCACGCGCGCGCGCACGCACTCAAGTTTATCTAATTACATGCCAGAAAGCGCTTTACTATAATATGCACTTACAGTTAAGCAGCTAATACACAAATTCATTTCTAGAGTACATAATATATATATATACATGTATATATATTATATATAATAATGGGTTTACGTATATGCAAATCATTAGTTTATTTGCTTATTTATATACATATATATATACACATATTACTATTCAATAATATATATATACATATACATATATATAGTTACTGGCACTTAAAAGTTAAGCTGTTAATAGCGAGGAGACAGACAGAGACAGACAGACAGGCAGACAGACATATCTGTGGTTTAGCAGAGGTGGTGATGAAGGCCCAGTTACAGCTGGTCACCTTATCATCCTGCCACCCACTGTGTTCTCGCCGATAGAATTCCACCAGCCTAGCCTAAACCAAAGAGATCAAGGTGACTAGATCTTTCCAGGGGTCCTTGCCTGAACCTAAATGAGCCATGTGGACTCCATTAACCAATAGGGTTCCATCGACGCCTGTCTAATACGTCAGTGGGTTTGGTGGTTCGGTAAAGCAGCCCTTACGTCACAAGAGAACACACCCCTTCTCCCTCTTATCTCTCCCTCCTCTCCAACCCCAAGCACCATCCCCCATAGCTGCCACGCTCTCTCCGTCTGACTTTTGGATCTTGATCTGGAACAGAACTCTTTTCCCTATCGATTTTATTTTGACTGAGCGCCTGTGAATAAGCTGGTCCCCGCGGCATGGCTTTCGTTCGGGGCTGTAGAAATCTCAGAATTATGATTACGATACGATTACTAAGAGTATTATTTTTAAACATTTAAATACAGCTTTTTACGAAAAATGCATACTAGAGAATTTCTACCACACAGATTTATGGCTGTAAGTATGTATATATGTACACATGCATGTAATGGCATGTACGTATCAGTACATATGTATTTATGTATCTACCTACATGTATGTATGTATGAACTGGTATGTATGTATGCATTTATGTATATAGCGGTATGCACGTATGTACCGGTATGCATGTATGCATCTATGTATTTAAGTATGCATGTAATGGCATGTACGAATCAGTATATATGTATGTATTTATGTATCTACCTGCATGTATGTATGCATGAACTAGTATGTATGTATGCATCAATGTATATAGCAGTATGTATGCATGTACCGGTGTATGTATTTATGCATGTATGTATATAGTGGTATGTATGTACCCGTGTGTGTATGTATGTATTTATGCATGTATGTATATAGTGGTATGTATGTACCCGTGTGTATGTATGTATTTATGCATGTATGTATATAGTGGTATGTATGTACCCGTGTGTGTATGTATGTATTTATGCATGTATGTATATAGTGGTATGTATGTACCCGTGTGTATGTATGTATTTATGCATGTATGTATATAGTGGTATGTATGTACCCGTGTGTATGTATGTATTTATGCATGTATGTATATAGTGGTATGTATGTACCCGTGTGTATGTATGTATTTATGCATGTATGCATATAGTGGTATGTATGTACCGGTGTGTGTATGTATGTATTTATGCATGTCTAGAAAGGCAGGGTAGAGATATCACCAACTGTACAGCACCAAATGTACTGTTCTTATATGGTACTGGTGGTGGCCAGTACCGCACTGTGGGTGGCAGGATCAAGTTTATCAAGTTTCAAAACGAGTTGGTCTCTTATCCGTGGTTTGGTCGTGTGAAAGTGGGTGCTGGTTGCGAAGAAATCGTGCAGTTCACTGTGATTTTAGACCTTTCAAGTGTGGATTGGATTTTTATGGTTAAACATCTGTCATCTGCTGACTGTCTTAAGAACTTTGCTGCCTCGGTCACTGAGGCCTCGGATTTTGGAATCTATGTATGCATGCTAAAACTTATATAGCGCATTTAGAGAATCTCATAAAGGCACTGCAGCATGAGTATTCAGCAGTTCCAAAAAGGTGCGTCTTAAGATGGGCTGAGAATGTTTCTACAGCCGCTAGAGGAGGAAGAGTTCGAATTTCCAGAGGAAGACTGTTCCAGGGGGACGGTCCACCAAACGAGACAGCACTGTGTACCCTAGCCGTCATACAAAAGTGTGGAACTATAAGATCTCCATGGTTGGGTCAAAGCAGGAATAAGCAGCTCCCTGGGGCCTTGGGATTTGGGAATAGGGCCTTTAGGGCCTCAATTTTTGGGCTTCGGTCTTTGATGCCTCCAACTGTGGGGTCAGGGCCTTTGGGGCCTCAAATTTTTGGGTGTCAGTCTTTGATACCTCCATCTGTGAGGCCAGGGTCTTTGGGGCCTCAAATGTTTGGGCTTCAGTCTTTGATACCTCCATCTATAGGGTCTAGGCGTTTGGGACATAGGTCATTGGGACCTCCTTCTTTGGGGTTTGTCTTTGAGGCCTCGTTGATCTTGACTGGTTCTGCCAAAGTATAGCAATTTCAGAATGCGGTTTTGCTTAGAAGCAATTATTAATTGATAATATGATTACGATAACGGCGCTTTAGAAGTTAGATGAAGAACCATCGTGCATGTTCATCAGCAAATCCTTAACACACAAACGTTCAGCACAAATCTAATCTAAAGACTTCTACAGCACTGCTATCATAATGCCCAAGATGGTCGCTTCAAGTCAAAACTGCAAACCAAAATTGCAATCCAAAAGCATAATCCAAAATTTCAATCCAAAAGCATAATCCAAAATTGCAATCCAAAAGCATAATCCAAAATTGCATTCCAAAAGCATAATCCAAAAGCATAATCCAAAATTGCAATCCAAAAGCATAATCCAAAGCATAATCCAATGAATCCAGGTCGAATTCCGACAGGTCAGAGAAACCAGAAGCCAGGTATGGTGGGTAAGCAAGTTGGAAGCTCCAACGATTGCTACGTTGTGCATTATGCTATAGCAGATTTGTAGATTATGCTATAGCATTATGCTATGTGCATTATGCTATAGCAGTTTGTAGATTACATTAGATCACATAAGAGTAGATTAGAAAAATCGTGTTGGTGCTAATAACTAATGCACAACTGATTAGAGCCATCGATTGATGTCTTAAGCAAAGTATACACTCCACAAATAAACATATATAAACATCAGCATATAATATCAAATAATATAGATAAAAATAATTTAAAAAATACTAATGCTAATAAACCCTTATGCGTTTTCTGTTGCATTTGAAGTAAAAGTTGGTAGACCCTTGGCACTCAGCGGAATCTGAAAAGCCCTGACGGCCCTGTATAACTACCCACCAGGTCATAAATTTTAACGGGGAGTAGTTTTTCATTCCTCTTTCTCTTTCACAGATCCTATCCTGACACCCCGTCTTCCTCTTTCTCTCCCTCCCTTCCTCCCTCCCTCTTTTTTCTCTCTCTCCAGTACCAAACACTACCCACCGTAGCTGCCACGCTGTATCTCTGCCTGACTTTTGGATCTTGACCTGGAACCCTTTTTGCCTATCGATTTTGTTTTGACTGAGCTCCTGTGAATAAGCTGGCCCCCGTGACGCGGCTTTCGTTGGGAGCTGTAGAAATCTCGGGATTACGATTATGACTTCAGTTTTACTGAGAGTGGCTGAGAAGAGGAAGTGGAGGATTGGAGGAAGGAGTTTGAGCAAGAGGCGGACGATTAGGAAGATGAGGACGAGGCAGAAGAAGAAAAGAAGAGGCAGAAAAAGAGGAAGCTGGAGAGGAGGAAGAGGTGGAGGAGGAAGAGGCAGAGGTAGAGAAAGCGAAGGAGAAGGAAGTAGAGGTGGAGGAAGCGGAGGTGAAGGAAGATCGTAATCGTAATTCGGGGATTTCTACAGCACCCAACGAAAGCCACGTCGTGGAGACCAGCTTATTCACAGGCGCTCAGTCAAAACAAATTGAAGAGAAAGAGATAAGAGGAAGAAGGGCTGTCAGGATAGGAAGAAGCAGAGAAAGAGGGAATGTCAAGGAATGGGAAAGACATGGAGAAAGAGGAGAAGAAGGAGAAGGAGGAGGAGAAGTAGAAGGAGGAGGAGGAGTATGAGAAGCACGTGAAGGAATACAAGGCGAAGAAGGTGGAACTGAGAAGAGGATGTGGAGAAGGCAGAGATCAAGGCCAATGAGACGAAACCTGCGACAGATAAATATGCCTCAGGCAGCTTAAGCAACCCACCCACCCACCCACCTTCTGAAAACACCCTCTCTGTTCATGTAAACACTGACAGCCGACAGTTTGGCTTTCACGACACCTGTGCCTCTGCCGTGATATGGTGATAGGCAACACATTCACATGTTTATTAAACACTGTCATGTGACACCTTCACATGTGCTTGGCACATGAATTGGAGGAAGAATGGGAGAAATATGAGGATTCATAGGAGGATGAAGAAAAGGAAACTGAGGAGGAGGAAGAGGAGACAGGGAGTAACAGTTGAAATTAATAGGAGCAATAGTAGGCCAAATAAGCAGAGAAGTAGGTAGAGGCAAAGGAGAAGGAGGCAGAGGAATAGAAAGAACAGGAAGAAATAAGCGCAGAAATGGGATAAGTATGCGAAGGATGGTGGAACATCGTAATCGTAACATCATGAATTCTACAGCGCCCAACGAAAGCTAAGTCGCGGGAACCAGCCTACTTACAGGCGCTCAGTCAAAACGCAATCGATAGGCAAGACGGGTTCGGTTCAAGATCAAGGTCCCAGAGTCACGCAGGCAGTCAGATGGGTGGTGTTTGGAATTCGATCTGCAGAACAGATAAGAGGAAGAAGAGGAATCAGGCTAGGATCGGCTGAAGAGGAGTGTTTTCAGTTTTGAGCGGAAGACCTGAACAGAGATTGCACGGACTGAACTGACGGTAAGTTCGTATGATATAAATCACAACACCAAACTGAAGATTTATGTACGGGCGTGGCATTGGAGAGAAGTTGGAACAGCTGCTGGCAGTTGGCCAGGTATTACTCATCCCCCACCCCCAAATTAACCCAGCCCAACCCCAAAACCTCCACAGTCTGCAGACAGCATTTTCCCAGATTTGCCAGAATAATATTATATCTTCACTCTGACATGCTTTACCATAAAGATCCCAAACACAGCCTTTCCAAGTGCAAAGTTATCCCGAACTTGGTAACTCCAAAGTTCAAAACTTGAAAGAATTTTAAATTTTATTAGTTTTCAAGTCAAACGACCTTTTAAATTCTTATCTCCAAAGCGCTAAAGTTTTTAAGTTAAAAACTCTTAAAGCTGACAGACTTCTCAGTTCAAAACTTGAAAAAATCTTTAAATTAAATTAGTTTTCAAGTCAAATGACCTTTTAAATTCTTATCTTCAAAGCTCTAAGGTTTTTAAGTTAAAAACTCTTAAAGCTCACAGACTGCCTGCTCAAGGCTTTTTCCAAAAGCTACCGTATCGTGTCAGCATACAGGTCTATCCACATTTTAGTGTCTGCATGTGTGCCACACTGGTATACTCGCTACAGGGCTTCTCCACCACTGCCGTACTTCGGGTAGTGCCAGTCCCAAGCCTGGATGAAGGAGGAGGCGACGTCAACGGCCTTTGATGCCATAAGATGTCGTTAAACACTGGAACTACTACTGTACTACTGTGATTCAGCAAATACAAAATAAACCCATGAAATTCATTCAGGTCTATCCTAAAGATCGTGCATCTCTTTCAACTTGCCAGCCACCGCTGCCTAGCTTCCGCTTTCTCTGTCCTATCGGAATTCGACCCGGCTTCTTCAATGGATTGTGATTTTTTGTTGCGATTTCACCTGAGGTTACCGTCAGTTGATGAACTGCGCATTGAGGTTACTGCTCTCTAGAATTCTTTAGATTAGATTGCAGGTTCGAGCTGGCTGCGGGGGAGGCTCCATACAACGACCTTGGTCAAGTTGTTCGTGCAAACTTATCCCTGATAATTTGGTACTGGCGCCATCTGGGGGGAACCACAAGTCACGTGTCTACGACCATTGGGTTTTGCCCACTGTCAGCTAGAGGGCTGAAGAGAAGAAAATGAGTGCCTCCACTACGTTTCATTATGGTTGCTTTACTCTATGCTCTTTGACCGAGACATGAATTTTAAGAAGGTCAGATCACAGTTTGAATGGAATGACCGGTACTCTCCTATCCTTCAGCAATTTAAATTCGAATTTAAATAAGCAACCCTTTCACCAGATACTGGTCAAGGTCAAAGGTCACCAAATATCCATACAATTCAACATTGTCCCACCAACAGAAAGAAACCAAATCAAACCAAGGCCACAGGAACAGACAGACAGACAGACAGACAGAGACAGACAGACAGAGACAGACAGAGACAGACAGAGACAGACAGAGACAGACAGACAGACAGACAGACGCATTCTTACAGACGGAGACAGACACAGTGCAGCACCGTTGTTATTAAAAGAGACCAAAATTAATCCAAAATATTTTTCAAAATCCATAGGACATTTAAATCATCAAACTTATCTAATCTAATGACTTCTATAGCACCAATATCTTAATGCATACGACATCAGTCATTGGTCGCCTCAGTTACTGCTGCCCTGCAGCCATGATGTGCAGGGTTCAAATCCTGGTGGCCTGCATGTAAAAGTTGTTTATTTCAGTGTTAAGCCATGACAAGTGGTAATAGGTATTACTATTAATACAAAAATTTTTAATGCACGTAAAGTCACACAGAAATGCGAATCGGAGGCAGGTATGACGTGTAAACGCCTTCATTTTCTCAGCCCCGACATATGTGGGCAAAAGCCCAGCCCTCAGCCTCACCGTCTGATTGTCCCACCAACAGCAATTGTATACACAAATTTATATAGCCCTGCTACAAGAGAAACAGTGTAAGATCAGTGTCCTTACTTTATACACAAGTAGAACAGGAATCTTGAACTATTTTCATGCCTCACAATTTGTAACTAGCAGTAAGAACTTCTAAAGAGCCGGTATCTAATACACAAGGCATGAATCAATGGCGAACCAAAATCAAGTCACAATCAGGTCAAAAGCCAGAAAGTCAGTCCACTGAAACAGAGCTTCCAAACAAACAATTTAAACCCCGACTTCTGCCTATGTACATCCAAGTGACTGAATGTGAAATTTATGTAGCACCTTTAAGAATTCAAAGGCACAGGAATGTTAAACAAAGTAGCAGTGCTATTCTTTTCGCCATTAACAGTCACTTAAACGCCAATAAACTCCAGGATGGGGTCATAAATTCTTTCCTCTGTCGACCTGCCCTGTAATGCACCCATCAGATGTTGACTTTCGAAATTAGATGTCTGGTAAGAGCAGACACAAATGCGGTTTGAATACCCACGTTGTTTCAAGCCAATGCAAATTAGGCTCAAGGGCCTAGAAGTAGGAAGCGAGCACCTCCTCTATGTTCCACTACAGGACATGTGAGCCTTACTTTTACTTTTTTTTAACGCACATCCAATCCTACCTACTGACATTTGTCTACCAAACAATATAACAGTATTTTGTCTAACAGCTTCACAACAAAACAAAATTGCGTGGCTGTAGGCCACATTCACTGCACTTCATTACCAGATAACTGATGTCTACCAGTGCTCTGGTTACAACAGTGTCTGTTTCCAGACATTTACTGCGAAGGCTGTAGGTCGGAGGGCTTAAACAGGGCCATCACAACCAATTACCAGAAACCTTTCAAAGCACAAGGTTAGGGCAAAGTAGCAAGAAGTCAACTCCAATCAATTCTACATCCCTGGAAGATAAGAGTCACCTAAGACGATAAGCCCAGCAGAAGAGAATGATACACTAAATAAACCTGTTTAGATAACATCATTTTGGCTGTGCCTTTTTAATAGGCATGGTGGAACCATCTGCCTGGAACTGACTTACCAAAGATACCGACTTACCATAGATCTGAATGACCTGGGGCCTGGGCAGGGTATTCTGCAGTATTGTTAAATTTATATAGCACCGCTTGAAGGAAAACTACTCCAGCATTGGAAACAGGTGCAACCGTCAAAGAAGTAAAATTGAGAAAAGAAGCGGTGTCCTTGTGTTGCAACCTTGGGAATGGCGAGCTGGCAATGTCATTTTTCTTACCCGCTGCATGTGAGGGTGGGTGGCCAGCTCTCTGTCTCTCTCTCTCTTGCTCTGTCTGTCTGTCTCTTGCTCTCTCTCTGTCTGTCTGTCTGTCTCTGTCTGTATCTCTCTCTCATCACCAGATCTTTCAACTGACAACTTACGATCAGCTCTCTCTCTCTCTCTTGCTCTCTGTCTGTCTATCTGTCTGTCTGTCTGTCTCTTGCTCTCTCTCTGTTTGTGTGTCTGTCTGTCTCTCTCTCTCTCTCTGTCTGTATCTCTCTCTCTCATCACCAGATCTTTCAACTGACAACTTACGATCAACATACCCAGTATATATGTATTGAATATACTGCGGAGCAAGGTAGCCGATTGGAGAGAGTGCTTAGCTTGTAATGTGGAGAGTATGGATTTGATCCTTCTCCCCTGAAACATTTTCGGTGTAGGGACCTGAAGCAAGACTTTAACTCACAGTTACTCTGTGCCACTGGTTGTTGCTTAGTCATTAAATAGTGGTGCTTCATAAATGCAGAAATATGAGTTCACTAGGGGTTACAAGAGGAGCACAAATCTAAAAAATTCTATTTGCCCTGGCAGAGAAATGAACCCCCAACATCTGTGTCAACAATCCAGATCGCTAACACTAGACAATCGCACAACATACTAATGCTGATGGAGACACATAAAAAAATAAACCATATATAACTTATCTTACATGTTGTATATGGTATCTCGTGCACTCATATATTAGGTTTTTATAATGAAATGTGGTTGAGAGAAGCAGAAAAGCAACTGGCTCAGATAAAGACCCTAAAAATTTCCTGCTTTTCATAAGTCCTCAAAAGACGCTATATAAGTGCTCAGATACATACATAATACATACATACATACATAAAAACATATATTCATACATACATATTTCATACATACATACACATACACATACAAAGCATCTAATGTTAACTCCTTGGCAACACTGAGGTTGTACTTATAAGGAGATTTACTAGAAGGGGTGCATTTCCAATTACGATCACAACTCTGATGAGATTACATCTTAATGGGGCGGTATATAAATGATAAATGAAATTTCACAAGTCTGTGCAGAATCCAATGCGGTTGTGATGTAGGAGAAAATAATCCATTGATTCACAACCAGGTTTGATACTGATACTGAACTATAATGTCATGTGGTCGCAAGGAAATAATCAATCACTTTACCTGTAACATATATGATAAACTAAATTCGTTTAAAGTATTAACTGCGATCGGTTAGATATTTTGTCGTCTAAGCCATTTGAATCATTAAGAAACCCATGTTTGTTAGAATCCTTACATAGCGTAAACGCATTCCAGTGTGACGCTTCTCCGAATCAGGTCAAACATTGTTATATGCTTGGCTGCAACGCCTACTTAATCAATAACAAAGTCCCGTCTCAAGATGTGCTAAGAAAGTTTAATTACCAGTTTCATCTTTACAGAATCCTTCAGATGACCGCATCATGGGCATGTCTGATCAAATAAAGGCACATCGATTAATAACAATAACTTCCGCGAAATAAAGTACATAATTTGAGCAAAACAGCAAAAATTTTAATTTATAACATCGCGATATGTTGATATTAACACGACTGAGCAAAATATTGATGAAGCGCATGCGCCTTACGTATCTCACGAGCAAAAGGTAGTTGTATAGCGCTTTGTCTAATGTGGCATGTGTAACGGTAACATTGTAAACGCTGTATTTATACTCACCTGCTTAAACTAGTACTTAAAATTGCTTCATAAATTTTTCGATAATTTAAAGGGATTCTCTCAGTCCACGGTCAAGAAAATCTATCAGAAAAAGAAAATACATTTTGTTCGATAGCTCTTCACAATGAAAAATTACAGTACAGTTTATTCGGCAGATGTCGTGAGATACCCATCCGATTACTTTCGTCAATAACGGCTACAGTGGATGTTGCTTGAAACTGAAGAGTGAAGAGAAACAACGGGAACAGGATAAGATTTTCTGGAAAAGTACTGTTTTCAGTTTTGTGCGAAAAACCAGCGCAGAAATTGCAAGAGGTAACGTGTTGGTGTGTCTTAACACTTCGTCGCACTCCAGTCACTCCACCCTCAAAATTCTGTAGAAATCTCTAGATTACGATTACGATTACGATTACGATTAGGGTTCCCGTCTTAGTATCTGCCAGATGGTAGAGAACCTATATAACACCCTATAGAGGTTATACTTCTTACAGAGTATATATCATTGGAACACCCAAGACTCTGACGTGACGCAATTTCACTGTCGTCTGACGTCACAGTTTACCGCCAGAAGGGCAGATCGTTATTGTTAAACGGAAGTGTTTTAAACCTAACGACGCTAATTAAATAAAGAAATATTTTAGTTTAATGGTAAATTTACTATTCCGACTTGTGCCGAAATATATCTCGTGGAATCGATCCAGGCTTGAGACGTTGTTTTAGTTATTTCGACCTGTCAACAGGTACATTTCAGTGGTTTGGCGTCCATTCAAAAGGACAGCGGTGGCGAAGGATCTCAATCGATAAATTAATTGAAAAATAAGCAGGGTCGAGGTCGTATACGCTCGCTATAGAAAACCGTGTACATTTATTTCACCATCGTCTGATCTTTGCTGATATTACAGGCTCGTTCTTCCGTATAGTTCCGCGACGTTTTTCAAGCTGTTGTCTTAGACCGCCATTCAAATGCATCGTAGCTAATATAATCTTAAAAATTCAGTGGCACCATTATAATAATACACTAAGCATCAATCGATGGCACTGTAAAGCAGAATCCCAATCTGATCAATTCCAGAGGTCAGTCCGATAGGACAGAAAGGCAGTCTAAGAAAAATAAGCATGCTGAAAAACAAAAAACCTGTAGAAGGGCGGATCAGGTTGCAAAGGCATTCTCCAGTCTGATTCTTTGGCGCAGGCCACTTAGTTGTTCCAAAACTGGTTTTGGTTCTTTACTAAGCTCATCAGAAATCCTGGAAAACTAAAAAGGTATACATACTAAAAATCAAAGTGATTAGCAAATCATATAAAAGTCCAGCAAAATCATGAAAATATGAGAAAGTAAGAAACAAAATGTGAGAAAATGAGGAAAATGCTGAGCCAAAGAAGACCGTTAAAAAGCTGTAGATACCCAAAGCATGTTGTAAAAATTTTTCAGCAAATGCTTACTTTCTGTCCGTGTAAACTTGTGAATCAGATAGTGCATCTGTATTTCAGGAGATTCTGGTGCTCTGCCCTTCTTCAACACCTAAGTCCAAGAAGCGAATGTTTCCGAACAACAAGAAAATAAAGATGAACCCGACTTGTAAGTTAATGCACTCAGGATTTCATCACAGTGACACTATCTTAGTAAACTTTTATTGGTTATAATTAAGTAAGCTACTTCTATCAAATCAAAAGGACTTGGCTTAGATACACTTAACAGCAAAATAGGTCAGTTTATTCGGCACAGTTCATCAACCTTGACCCAGCCATGTCACATAAACTACACTTGATCATGTTTGTATTTATGCGTATATGTGAGGACTATGTATGCATGCACACGTTCATGTATAAATTTTATAGCAGCTTCTAAGAACCTATCAAAGGCTTCATTGGTAGGGTTCCTGGTCCATGCAGCACTGAACTGAGGATCTAACTATACAGTAAGGTCATACAGCTATGATATATGTGTACTGTAAATATTATTCTCTAGAGACGTTTTCTAACAAGCGAGTTGCATTTTTTATTTCACTTGATGCCATCTCAGTGGCTTTGAGAGGTTCCTTCATTGCAATACATACATGCCCTGATACGTACTTTGAAGAAGAAGAATAATCTCTTAAGCTAACCCAAAAATCAGCCATAGGTGGGAAGTGTTAGCAACTTCATTTGCTTAGCCTCTGCATGCGAGGACAGATGGCAAGTGTACGGTCAATGTACTCATTTTCTACCTAAGTTTATCAAGGGTTTCAAATTGAACAGAAATTTTAAAATATCTTTCTCCCATTGCTGGGATTTGAACCCTGGCTTCTCGGTTGACAGTCACACTAACCACTAAACTATCATGTGCCTCATAAATGCTTACCATTTATCAAGTTGATGAAGTATGCACATACTTTGTAGTTGCATCAGATGAAGAGGTTGAACGTCCAAAATTACTGACAGCCGCAACGGTAAGTTTTTTTTAGATGAAATCTTGACCTACAGATTATATTCAGACCTTCTGAGGTTTCAAATTATACAGTTAAATGCTGTTATAATCAAAGAACATTTCTAGCACCTACCATGGTCGGTTGCTGGCAGGTTACTGAGCATGAAAAGTTTTGCAAGTCTCCAGGTCGAAGACACATCTCTGAAGATGACAAACTGGCTCTTTAAACCAGTGATGTAGTCTCGGTGTTGACGTCTTGGTCTCAAGACATGCTCAGTGTCTCATCTCAGACAGATTGGCCAACGTCTCGTTCTTGTGACAGTACCTTCAGATAAATTCATTGCAAAAAGTACCAGGGTCGAGGCCATACTGTCGCTATATAAAACCGTGTACATTTACATCTACATTTACTGCTCGTCTTGGCCTCACGGGTCTCGTGGAAATCCCTTCTTTTAACAGTTTTCAGATCTATATAATAATGGCCTTAGATGTGTACATGTGTGCGTGTGCGGACCGGCTGTATGCATGTGATGGTGACTAGGACTGTCAGGACCAGAGGTGGGCAGGTCCCACTTACTTACTAAATTTCATATACAAGGGGCAGGTGAACAGTCTAGAGAGAGACTCGAGTTATGGCGGTTTGAGATTGCACAACGAGAAGAAGAAACGCGTGAAAAGTTATTGTACAGACTTATTTCTGAACTCTGACTTTGCGACTAGCTTGCGACAAGGACGAATGTATAAAGAAACATTTTCATTATCTGGTGCATAACATGATAACTTAGACAGATTGTTTTTAAAAGGCGACATTTCATGACCGTAGCTAAGAGGGTGCAACAGATTTTTCCAGCAGGGACATTTTGGCAAACTACTGAACAAATGCATGGTGCAGGACAGCCTAGTTAGATTAAATACTTAGGCCACAGGATTGAAAGCGTGGCCAAATTGTGGCTTGCAGAACCTCCAAGCAAAACAGTTCCTAAATTTATTAAAATAATAAATATCTATTAGAGCTATGGACATAAAAGCAGAAATGTGGAGGCACGGAATTGTTAAAATATTATTAAAAGGACACTGTTATTGGACTGTTCTCAGCTGCACGAACTCCCATTGGAGATTCATGAGCAGATACTACTGAACGTTGTGGAAACGGAAGTCAGGGAACGGAAGCTGGCCAGGAGTGCCTGGAAAGAATTCGCTGGTCGAGTGGTTGACCGACTGAAGCTTGTCTGTCCAGAGTGGGACCACGTACTGACAACAAAACTATTTCAAGATCGCCTTCACGGAGTATTCGAGAGCATTCGTGAGTTCCTAGAACTAACTTGTAAATGGCCGGACGCATAGGTAATTGTCTACAGTAGTAGAACTTTGTCATATCGGTTGGAATTTCTGCCGTCATGGAACAAAAGTAATCGACTCATCACCCTGCACACTTTTGGCTGCATATTCATCACGTTTCCTTGTCCATAATATCGTGTTTATCATGAAAGAGAAACCTTGCAGCTGACATCCAGCTTTTCTGTAATTCATGTTTCCAACAGCCCCATGGCTACTGGAAGTCTACATGCTAATGCGTTTAGTTCCTTAGTTATCTAGCCACTCCATGTAGCACCTTCTAAGTTCTTCAGATATGCTGCTTATCCTTGCCTATATGGTATTATCCTTGCCAAAATACTATTTAGTAGATAGTATTACCCTTGCCTGAATGGTATTACCCTTGCCTGTGAATGGTATTGCCTTGCCTAAATAAATTAAAATGACTAAGAACAAAATGTTTTTCAGTAAGAAAAAACTGTTCAGCTAAACACAAAAGTCACCTCTGGCCGGCTGCTGCACACATGGATTCCCATCCTGAATTGATATTATTATTAATTATCAACTTCTATCGCGGCGGTGTCTAATGCTCAAGGGACATCGTAGACAAGGAACTGCAATGGCCGATTATGTTCGCCACATTTGAAATAAATATTATTTCAAATGTGAACATATACAGTTAATTTCTAATAATTTTTGTGTAACTCTTTTGTTTAGCTCCAGTTGAGATTTCCATGGTTGTTCTGGACAGGCTTCAGTTCACAACTTGCGTAACTATAGCTGCCCTGCATGATGAGCTTTATGTGCTGAACAGTCCATCGCAACAGCATGCTATCATTGGAGTATATGATCGCAGCAATCCAGAGACGGCGAAAACAACGATCCAGCTGCCTGAAGTAATGGTTCCATGGGATTTAAAAGGCTTGTAGCATGACCAGCTGTCTCTACCTGCTACACCAGGCGCAAAGCAGGATTGAAATCTGGCGGATTTCAAAAGCTGAAGTTGCACCCTGGATAACTTGTTCGACACAACTTACAACAAGAATATCTGTAGCTACCGATGGCAGCTTGATCCTGTTCCAAGGACCAACCCCTTCAACCATCACGATATATAACACAGATCGTTCCGTAAAGAACCAGTTTGAGTTGGCAAGACGAGTTCTTTTCCTGCAAGATATTGTCCCAAAATCAAACGGAAACCTTGTCTTGGTGTCAGAAAAGTTTACAGAGCTTGACAGAGAGGGGAGTACCGTGCGTGAATGCGATGCACCACGTCATGATCACATATATTGTGCCATTGGCCCTTACGACTGGATGATGACCGTTAATGGATGCGGCGAGGTCAGACTTTTGGATTGCGAGTTTAACACAATGGATGTCGAGGCTAGGATGAATTCCTACGGCTTCAATAGGCATTTATATAGGGTGACCTACAACAGACAAAGAAATGAGTTCTTGGCATTTGAAACTAATGCTTATGGTGATGCTCGAGGTCGTGGTGGCAAGCAGTGTTTAACAATCTTGAATTTCACTGAGAAAACCAGTGCCAAGGATGTTCAGAATGAGTCAGACTGAACAGAACATTTCAAGCCATTAGAGGGAGTACCCTACCCGGCCTTTTATAGTCGTTTTTTAAATCAGCTACATTGAAAAAGTCATCTGCCAGCGATATATAAATTTTAATTGTTGATAAAGGTAGCTCGGAAACAATTTCTTTCACAAAACCTATGAAACAATTTTCTTCGCTCAGCAGCTGTTCTTAACATTTCATTTAAACGATTTATTTCCTTCATGTTTCAAGAACGATTGTTTAAGTCTATGTTTTCATGGAGAACCTACCTAATTGGTAAAAGATTAAAATTTCTTCTTGACAATGTTGATCATTTTCTTCCAAACTGTATTGTTTGTTGAGACTCTGAGTCCTGTGAACTAAGGCAAAAGGAAAAGTTACAGCACCCATACAGAACCCAGAGCTTTTTTCCACACAGTACCACCAGACAGTCCTCTTAGGTCAACTTCCAAAAGATACTGAAAATTGTGTTAATCCTTAATGCGCGGCCTCGGATAAGTGGAGTTGCTATATTGGCATTAGGTGGCGGGATGAGCCTTGGATATGAGCTAGAGATATAGCTTACAGCTTGATGCGACAGATCACGTAGATTGGTGATGGCCTGTCAATTAAATAAGTCAAATTATTAGCACATGTTGTGTAACCATTAACACTTAAACTGCAGTTATTACATAATAACAGAAATTTTGGATAGTCCTATAGTGGTATTATTTGACGAACGCTATCGACACAATGGAAATATTTCAGTTGGAGAATGCATTCAAAGGGATCGTGTTGTTTTCTACTACTGGTGGTGCAGTACATGTGGGTGGTCCATTGTTAAGGAGTAATTTGTCTAGCAAACTGCAACGCGAACTCCTTGTTCATAATTTATTCACCGCTGAAGCACTTGAAAACATTCTGTCACATTCCGATTCTGTGTTGTCAGCTCAGAAGTGTCTCTGATGAGTTTGTTTTGAAGAAGCGCTATACAAATTTGTGATTACACTTACCATTACAGAGGATTGTTGGGGGTGATAAAGCCTTTATAATTGAAGCAAGAGTTCTAGAATCAGTTCACAAAAAAGCCTACATAGACCTATGGCAGGCATAGCATACATGAGGTTACCCATCGAAGTGGTATTCTTCTAGAGTTCCAGAGTTACGAATAACTTGCATTTTTCAAGTAAGGAGATTATATTAAAGATAATATTGGTTCTTCACATATGCATCGTAGGCCTACAGTATACTGTGACAGCATTAATTCCTAGTAATATATTAATTATGAACTAGCAGATCCCAACAACAACATCTTATGTTGAAGTGTGAAGGATTTCACCTGATTAATTATTGAGGCCATACGGTAGCTATAGAAAATCACATACATTTACATTCATGTCTAGGGCCTCACAAAATGTAGACCCTTATATGCAAATATAGTTATATTCCTTCAACAAAAGCCTATCACGATGCTGTTTTGGGAACTGAGAATTGCATTTTGTCATTACACCAAAGATTTACATGCAGAATATGCATGATGAAAATCGGACTCTTCATGAAGTAGTCTGCTCCTGCACGATCTCATGACCTATATCACCAACGATTCCACCCTAGCATCATGCTGTCTTCCCAACTTGACCCCCTGATTTTGGCATGGTACCAAAACTGACCAAATACCCTGTGCGCTAGCACTAGTAATTAAGCTCGCCTACGTGACGCGACTATTGCGTAGCGCTAAGATATATCTAAAGTTTTACTAATGCAATATATTTACTTGTCCCATTATTATTTACAATAACGATATTTGAAGACAGAATTACTGAAGCCTTTGTGTCATAAATAATTTTATTGTGAGCTATTTTACATCTGATGCCAATTTTGCCGATTCCGTGATTTTGTAAGTTTACGGGTATTATTGCGCTGTATGAATATCGTTCCGTTGTAAAGCTTAATAGACTGTTCGTGGGCGATGTTTTGCGATTTTCGGCTTGTGCTGCGGTCGTTCGGTTTCAGTGGATTCTGGACTTCAGTTGTCGTGTTTTTATTGCAGTATTGTCTTTTTATCTTCAATAGATTCTTGGAATGACAGTAGTCAACAGACAGATAACGACATAGCACTGACTAATCTGTCGAAAGTCCAGAGCAGTTCCCAGCGTCAGTTCTGTCGGTCATGCTTTTAGGGGCCGGTATGGCTTTATCGAGCGTGTCTTTGAGATCCATTTATCGCCTCAGAGCCGAGGCTCCTTCCCGGTCGATTTCAGGATCGATATGCCGTCTAACGAGAACATTAACATCTTTCACGAGGTGCGTCTGTCTGGTCAGAAGCACCGGCTTCGTTCCCTGTCATCAAAATCGGCGGGTGAAATTATCGGGTATGCGCCCGTATTCATCAGACCACAGCGGTGAGAAGCCGACGGAACCTTATGCTGGGGGTTACCGAAGTCCGATGAAATTGATAAAGGATGAATTTCGGCGGTACACGAAGACTGATATGGAGGCGCCGGTTGTCATACCGTCGGAAACGGACATTTTAATTATCGGTGGCGGTGCGCTTGGCATGTCTGCTGCCTACTGGTTGAAGCAACGTAATCCGGAAGGTTATACCGTCACCCTTGTGGAAAGGGATCCAACGGTGAGAAGGATCATTAATACTAGCTTCTCCCGTGCATGACGTCTGTTTCAGGGGTAGTGGCAAGGTTAGCTGACCCCTGAACTCCAGAGAGCTTAACCTGAGCATTGTAGCTACTTGTGGCTACAGAAGCCTTGAAGGCTTTTGCAGGAGTTGGTTTCTTTAATGTAGCATTAGTGTTTGACAAAATAACCCTTATGGGAAAAATCTTCTGTTGCTTTCTGTTAGCAAAAATCATTTTTATTCTCATATTGTTAACGAAGTAGCACTGACGTTGCCTTTTTAAAATGTACTTATGGACCATGGACCACGCATCTAAGGCTATTATTATGTAGGTTTTGTGAGCATAAATGTACATTTATATAGCACATTTTCCAAGTCTCTCAATGTAGCGACTTTCTTGCACATCTTGTGGAATAATGGAGTGGTTTTTGATGCCGGTATTCTTCTTCACAGAGTAATGCCTTTTGCGTTATTAAAATGGCGCTATTGAAGTTCTGCGATTAGATTACATCAATTTTGAGTTTGTTTCATCGTGATTTTTGAAATGCATGATCATAACTGATATATAATTATTATGATTTTGATCCATTATGATCGCGGGACGCAGTGTAGGGAATTCTTTGCATGACGATCTAACCAACTTATATACTGTATTGCAGATTAAAATTTATGTACTGTGCTACTTGTTAGTCACGTTGCTCTGTTGTTTATTGTGAAATAGAACGTTTCACGGAAAAATGCCCTAGCACAGCTAACGAACACTGAATATGAAACTGTCGACAATGCCATCTTGAAAACTGTTGCATGAACTTAGGTGACCCAGTTAGCAAGACTTGTCCTTTTGGTCCCATCCTTGAATGCCTATGAATATTTTGCTTTTGCTTAGTGAATATTTTGCTTAGTGAATATTTTGCTTAGTGAATATTTTGCTTAGTGTTATTTGGTGTTCAATGAAAGGTTTCAGTATCATTGCATGTATCAATATTATGATAAGATCATTTTCAGCTTTGGTCCATTATGATTATGTGATCGTAATGGACTTATATGATAATATATGATTACTGTGATCATAATTTTGTGTATTCTGCATTTATTTGATGATAAAACCATATTTATAACCAGGTATTTAAATCTCTTTCTGTAACACTTGTTTAGTACACTCGAGCCGCTACTGTTTTGTCGTGTGGAGGAATTCGACAGCAATTTTCACTAGAGGAAAATATCAAGATGTCGCTATTCTCAGCTGAATTTCTTCGTAACATAAAGCAGCACCTTAGTGTACTTGGTAAATGTCAGGTCCTAATCTAATATCCTAGGCTAGCATCACTCTCCTAAAAGCTACCTGTAATCTTTTATATAAGATGACGTGGCATATCTCTGCATGAAACAAACAATTTTTCTTTTGGATTCTGTATTAAAATCTTTCTTCTAAAGAAATATCTTCTATCACTTATCAAAAGTCACCACTGTGAAGAACTAACCAACTACCAACTCTTCCCCTTATCTCACTTCCCGGTTCAACTGCAAACACCACCCACCGTAGCTGTCTGACTGACTGCCTGCTGACTCTTTGGATCTTGACATGAAACCAAACCCTTCCTGCCTACCAATTTTATGTTGACTGAGCGCCTGTAAATAAGCTGGTTCTCACAACTTGGCTTTCGTTGGGTGCTGTAGAAATCTCAAGCTTACCATTACTCTGACAGTTATTTTAAATCTATATACAAACAGACGTATATACACACATTGCACTCAAGCCCCTCTGCCCACCTGAACACATCAGTGAATGAGCTCCTGAGCCGCATGTGCGCTCACCACATCTCCCTGTGCCTTCCATCACAGATCAACCTCAAAAGTTAATGCTGACTGTAATATTCAATTTTGCTTTTGACAGTTTAAAATAATTTTCATTAATTTTATTAAGTTTCATTTAAATTTAAGAATAATTTTATTTTGTTTTCGTGAACTGGACTTTGATTCTGTATTTTGCAGTAACTGTGTGTGGGATCCTAAGGTCTCTGCACTATCGATTGATGTGTGTCATTAGATAGTGGTAATATAACTGAAATAAAATTATAAAATTATGATAATATATACAAATTATGATAATTTATGCAAATTATGGTAATATATGCAAAGTAATTACAAAAAATAATTATACTGTATTAATTTTTGTGGAGGCACTTATTCAACTGGTTTTCTTTCCAGATCTCGATCCTCCAGATATTCAGTTCAACCATCAGGGCTATCTGTTCGTGACTTCAGATCAAGGCGCCCGAATCATGGAAGAAAATCATAGAATCCAAACGTAACAGAAATTCAGTGAACGAACTGCAATCAATCGCTGTAGTTTAATGTAAAATATTGGAAATTTGAAGAGCCATGCAAATATTTTGTTGGGAAACCAGCTTGCAATGCTCAACCAAAACACAAAAGAAGTCTGCTCATTTTAAAATAGTTTATCTCAGTGTTTTTGACAAAATCCAGAAAGGTCAAATGCATACAAGATGATCAGTTTTGGTCAGCTGAATAAACGATTCACTCATTTGATAGTTGATTAAGTAATCAAATATTTGATGAACTATGAAATTTGTAACCATGGTGAATTTATATCTATTGAGAATTTATTTCTGTTGGCAAATTTATTCCCTTGGTGAATTTGTTTGGTGAATTTATTTCCGTAGTAAATTTATTTCCATGGTGAATTTGGTGAATATTTGTGTGTTGAATTTGTTTCCATGGTGGATTTATTTTCTTGGTAAATATAATTCCAAGGTGAATGTATTTGTTTGCTGAATTTAATTCCATGGTGAATTTATTTTCATGCTAAATATAATTCCTAGGTGAGTTTATTTTTGGTGAATTTATTTCCATTGTAAATTTATTTCCAATGTGAATTTATTTCCAGGTCACTTGGTGCTGATGTTGATTTGCTTAGCAAAACCAAACTGAAGGAAAAGTTTTCCTGGTTAAACACGAACGACGTCAGCCTTGCCAGTTACGGTGGGTTAAATCGGATGAACCTTTGTAAAGTAACAGTTCTGTATTACATTTTCAAGTAAGTAAGTAAGTATCTGGACAGTTGGAGTGGATCCAGAATACATGAGCTCTTTTCTAATCTAATCTAATCTAGACAGCACCATTATCATTATGCACAGGTGCTCAGTCAACACAAAATCAATAGGCAGGATGGGTTTGGTTCCAGGTCAAGATCCAAGAGTCAGGCAAGGCAGACAATAAGACAGCTATGCACAAGTCGATGGTCACTTCTAGTCAAAATCGCATTACACCTAGTTCTGTTGAATTCCTGAATTATGATACCTACCCATAAAACTTGTTTTTGTAGGCGTGAAAAACGAGGGTTGGTTTGATCCATGGTTGTTCCTCGTTGCCTTGAAAACAAAAGCCGCTTCGCTTGGAGTCAAATACGTCACGGGCGATGTTGTCGGATTCACAAAAACTGAAGACATCGCAAATACCGGGACACAGTTTGTGAAACGCGAGAGACTCCGGCACGTTCACGTCAAAACGGAAGATGGCAAAGTCCACCCTATCCAGTTTGCCATGTGCCTCAACACCGGGGGTCCCTGGTCGCGAGAGGTTGCCCGCTTGGCAGGAATCGGAGTTGGGGAAGATGCGCTCAGATTTGATCTGCCTGTTGAGCCCAGGTAAAATCAAAGCCAAAGCCTTTGCAGTTAACAAGTTTGAGTTTGCCAAATTGGGTCTCATTTTCTGGACAGCTGAATTAAAGATTTTTAAGACCAATGCTCAATTCATGCACTCCTACACCGTAATCATCTCAAGAGAGGAGGATTGAACTCTCACACTCTGCATTTTGAGGCAAGGGCTCAGACTAGTTGACTACAATAAGAGTAGTTTTATTTTTCTAGAAAGCGATATGTCTACGTTGTCCACTGTTCGAACGGTCCGGGTTTTGAAACTCCGATGATCATCGATACGTCCGGAATCTACGTGAGACGTGAAGGCCTCGGTGGAAATTATATCTGTGGAGCATCTCCTCCTCCAGTTGTTAGTAATTTCTTTTGTTTTAACTAAAATTAAATGGCAGCTGTTTTAAGAGGGCCCTAAAAGGCATTACATTAAGTGTCTCATTACATACTTTACATACCTTTACATACCACTACATACCTTTACATACCTCTACATACCTTTACGTATTCATTACATGCTATTACATACCTTTACATACCAATTTACGAATTACATGGTATGGCAAAAAAGTGGAGCTCCTGTGTCTTACAGTGGAACGTAGGTGAGGCGCTATTGTCATTTTTTCAGTCCTTGAGCTGGCAACGGAAGTCCCAAGGTCCTGGACCCAGCTTTTGATGATACCACATTATTCCAGTGGGTGACAGAGAAGCCGCGTTAGCTAACCTTTTTTAATTAAGTAAGTAAGTTCAATTACGTTTGTGTTTCTTATTTCTGTGCATAGGAGCCAGATACTTCAGATCTTCAGGTAGACTACAAGTTCTTTGAAGACTTTGTTTGGCCAAAACTTGCCCATCGAATTCCTGCCTTTGAGTCGTTGAAGGTATTTTACAGTGTTTCAATTTCTGTTGATTTTCTGCTGTTTTTAAACGTGTATTTTGTAACTCAATAGGAGTTATGATTACTTGTACATCTGTAATTTTATAACTTGTAATTTTTAACTGCTAACAGTTATAATTATTAGTACATTTGCTATGTATAAAACATATCTTTTAGATGATTGTAAATTATTATTATTGCAACAGTGGTATAACTTTAAATTTGGGCCCCTGTGCAAAGTATTCAAATGGGCAGTTTGGGCTTGGTCATTATGTATCAGGCTGTGAGCCTGGCCCCACCTTTACGGGCCAGTAGTTATTATACTGCTTAAAACACGTCTCTCCCAATGCACTTACTCACCATAGCCTGGCTTCTGGTTTCTCTGACCTATCGCAATTCAACTCGACTTCTCCAAAATTTTATGATTTTTGACAGCGATTTTGACTTGACGTGACCCTCGACTGATGCCTTGGGCTTTATGATAACAGCGCTGTAGAAGTCATTAGATTAGATTACATTTTTAAATGATCGGCAGCTGTGACTACCTATCAGCTTATAAAACAAACTCATTATGCTGCTATTTGTAGTTGATAAGTGCCTGGGCTGGCTACTACGATTACAACTACTTTGACCAGAACCTCATAATCGGTAACCACCCTTACCATCGTAATTTCTTCATGGCCACCGGATGCAGTGGCCACGGCATTCAGCACTCGCCAGCGATCGGAAGAGCGCTGATGGAATACATGACGGACGACGGGTACAAGACGATCGATCTGACGCGCATGGGTTTCGATCGGATCCTCGATGACGAACGACTCGTGGAACACGGAATCGTTTAGTTCTGTCATTGTACGAAGGTTTTCTGTCGTCGCGGAATATTTCTAGACCTATCAAGAGTTGTCCATAAAAAGGGGGAGGGGTCGCCCAAATGCAGAAAGGGGAGGGAGGGTCCTAAGTAAGTCATTTTTGCAGACATTTATGGACGACCCCCGTTGTATGTGCAGCAGCTGTTGCTGGTTTTGCAAAATGCACTATGTAAGGGATCGGATACATGCATGGAGAGTTTTTAAAAGTGCGACAGAAATGACTAGATAATTGGATGTGTGATATATGTGCAAGCGTGTGTACTGGCATATACACCAGGTAACAGATAGCTAAAGTGGTATGTGATATATTTTACCCTAGCTTGATACTGGTGGTGCTTTTTACCCTAGCTTGATACGTTGGTCAGTTGGTAACGTGTCTGGTCAATGATAATGCAGTTGCGGGTTCGACTCCGCGTAATGACCCAGGGCAAACTGTTTGTGCAATAGTGCCTCTGTCGCCAAGCAGCGTAATTTGGTACTGGCGTAAGCTGGGAAGTAAACGGCAAGTACTGTGATGCACTGGCCCCATGTCCAGGATATTGGGATTCGTCCATTGCCGGCATTAGGGCCTAAAGAAAAGGAAATGAGTGCCTCTCCTACGTCTCACTTGTGGGATGTGGGAGACTTTACGTTTTCTTGATACAGGTGCTAATTCATGAGCAATAATGACTGCTGTATGTGTACAAGAAAAGGGTCCAGTCTGGTCACTGGCCAGTCTGGTCACTGGCCAGTCAGGTCACTGGCCAGTCAGGATTCTAGTTAAAATTTTATGCCAACAATTTTTTGTAGTCACATTTGCTAAGCTGTTTGTAACGAAAATCATTTAACTGAGAGATTAAAATAACCGATTACATTTAATATGAACTTTTATGCTTGATGCTGGTGGTGGTGGTGATGATGATGTGAAAGAGTATGGCCTTTAAGACTCAAGCAACAACAGTAAATAAGTAAGTAATCTATTAGCTTGAGACAAAAGCCAACGCTGTGAATAAACTTTTCCGGAAGTTGGGTTTTGTTGGGCGCTGTAGAAGTCTTGAGTTGATGATTATGATTATGCACAATAGTAAAAAGAAGCATGGTGACAGTACAAGGAACTCCTAACTCTACGTGAGGAAAGGACCGTTTTCCGAGAAATATAGAATACAGGCACTATAAAATTTTACAGCAGCGATACTAATTCGATGAAGATATGTACATTAAACAGAAGCACATGCTATGGTCCTGCTCTCACGTGCCTCAAGGTACTGACGTATTACCTCAATGGCCATGACAGTACAAATTGCGCAGATTAGCGTGCATATGTGATAACACCGTCAGATGTAATATATATATATATATATATATATATATATATATATACGTTTATTCACCACGAAGGTAGACAATACAGAAAGTACAACAAACTATAATCAAAAAAGAAAGAAAAAAAGGAAGAAAAAAAGGAAGAAAAATTAAATGGGCTTAAGTACAGCCCTTAGCAAAATCAATCATAATTAGACTTTATGAAAATTAGAGCGGGTTTTGAAATTAGGTTTAGGATCTTTTTCTCGCTATCAACGGCACGAGGATATACATACGTTCCAATACCTTACTGACTTGGTTTGGCCTTAATCGTTAAATTTTTTGATAACTTGTAACAATTCGTATTCCACTTGGTGCGATTGTGTCGTATTAGTTTGTAGTAAGCGCCATCTACTACGCAGTCACGTTGTATAAAAGCCGATGTTGTCGCCATTGTTTTTGGCGGATGGCATACGATACCAACTAGACAGGTTGCGGTATATGGTTGTGGTCTGAAGGACTTGGTAGCTTAGTGGCGCTTTTAAACCGGGTTTTGTTTTTTCTTTGAATTTTTAACTTGTTTATAAACATTCTATCGTTAAAGAGAAATGGAATGCATACCAAGTCACGTCGTTTTAATCGTTATTCTTCTCGTCTGCGGGTCAATGAACACGCTCTTCACAAAGTAAGTTTTCTTTTCGCAAAGGCTTACGACAATTAAGTTTCAGGGTTCTCGTGACTGTGAGTCAACTCTAGTCAGTAAGCAAGTCGATGGAGTCAGGGATTTTTAAAAAGGAGGCGCTTGTATCCCAGGTGATGGCTACCGGGGGTTCGCATGATTCGGTACTGCGATCCATACCATGCCATATCGTTTTTCTACAACTCTTCGGGGAGTGACTTCAGAACTTTGAGTTCTAAAGTCCCCGGCCCAGGGAAGTTTATGATTGCTCCAATGTGAATGCAATGACCATTTTTTTGTTTATTTGTTACATTTATTGCATTCACAAGGTCAGTAAATCTGGATCTCAGGCATGATGCAAGTGTACAATAGACCACCATGTCGCCCACGGTAGACCACAATGTCACGCACATTATGTCCTGCTAGCTCTGGGACATTGGCCTGGGAGCTCATCTGATGAATCTGTCTTGAAGTGATGCTTTATCAGTTCTAAATTACAATTACAGTAGAACACAGTACCACACAGTAATGACTGTGTAGGCTCCTGACAAGTGCTTTAGCCACCACGTATGGCCTATGAAAATTGGAGGAGCCTTTATTCGTTTTCCCATCTTTTGTCAGCCCTCAATCAGGTCCTTAGTGTCTTCATTTGATGCCGGCGATTGCTAGATAGTAGTGCTATAGAAAAGTGACAAGATTAACGCTGTGTTTGTGTTTAGATGGGCGGATATGTCGAACGCATGTGGTGTAGAAAAATGCAATGAACCGAGACCATTTGTTCATCCTTTTGTACAGGCAAGTTGCCAAAGTGAATATTGCTATTTACTTACTTGTTTAATTGTCTACAATAAAGGCAACTTGCAAACGAAAAATCAGATTTAAAATGGCAATTTGTTCCAAAGAAAATAAGTAATGTATTGTGAAAGTTGTAATTTTTGATGAGGTCGATGGACCTTAAACAAGTTCTTAATGCACTGCTGTTCAGTACCATCAGTTGGTGCATTGATGTTAGATAGTAGTGCTATAAAATAGAAGCTTAAATTGTGAAATATAAGAAATAAGATATATATATATATATATATATATATATATATATATATATATATATATATATATAAATATATATAAAAATATAAAAAGTAAAAATATTAAAAGACTGTAAGTTCACGTGTTCTGACATTTTCGCAGATGTTTCCATAGAAACTGAAGGCAGTAGAAGAATGATCTTTTAACACGATCTTTTCTAACGTTGTGACTCCTGAAGTGCTGTTGTCAAACTACACTAGGCAGCAGCTGATGGTCGCTTCTGTTCTAACTGTAGTCAAAAGTCATAATCCATTAGGGGAAGTCCGGTCTGTTCTGTAAATTCTTAATCTCCTAAACCAACCATGAGGATCCGGCATAGGCATCAAGTGTCATCCTGTGATTTATATAAAATTTGTGGAATCTTGTTTAGGCTGTGGCGATGTTCATTGGTGAAACGTTATGCCTCTTTGCCTATCTCATCCATCGATTTGTGAGCTTGTATCAAGATCCAGAGGCAGCTGGACCGTCGATGCCTCTTAAAAGATGCTTCGTATTCGTGCTGCCTGCCGTCTGCGATATGATCTCCACGGCAACTGTCTACATCGGTCTCACTCTCACCTTCGCTTCCAGTTTTCAGATGCTCAGAGGTAAAGTTTCTAAGTTACATAATAGTTGCTTCCTATCAAATGTCAGATATGGATGGGAGTCCTTTGGCTGGGCTCTGGTGAATCGTCTAAACATCTGAGCATTATTAGCTTACAGCTGAACTTGTTCTTCTTAACGAACGTTAACACCATTTAGGATAGTGATTTTTTAGATACTTAAGAGGCCCTAAATTAAATGTACATGCATGCATATATATGTACACATACATACATATGTACATTCTTGCATTCATCTCCAAAAGTGTTATGTATTGTGATGTAGACGGACATTTATATAGAAACTACTCCACATATTCGAGACATTTCTCTTCCACAGGCCCTAGCCTGATTCTTCCTCTTCCCCTTATCTCACTTTCCGGTTCAGTTCCAAACACCATCCACTGTAACCGTCTGCCTATCTGAGTCTTGGATCTCGACCTGGAACCAGATCTGACCTAATCTGCCTATCGATTTTGTTTTGACTGAGCGCCTGTGAACAAGCTGTTTTCCACGGCTTTCATTGGGTGCTGTAGAAATCTCAAGTTTACGATCATGATTTCTGAGAAACGTTGTCTGTTTGGTTTTGCAACAGGGGCTGTGATCATTTTCACGGCATTGCTCTCTGTTGCCTTCAACAACCGTGTTATCCAGCCGTACATGTGGCTCGGAATGGTTGGCATCATCTGCGGTTTGGTGCTGGTAGGCGTCTCGGATATGATCTTCAACAAAGATGCTGCTTCAAACACAGATCCAAATGGCATCATTGCGGGTATGGCATATCTATACATACGTATGGCATATCTATAGGTACATATGGCATATCTATTCATACGTATGGCATATCTCTACGTACGTATTTATCGTGTTAAGTCCTCTCTCGCACAGCAGAGGGCTTTTGCTGTTGTTGGCCCATCTCTGTGGAATGGACTTCTGCCTTTGTTTCGTGCAAGGATCTCTCTTGGTGATAGATCTGAGTCAGCTAATTGTTTAAAGACATTTTTATTAACCCAAGGTTCTCATGCTTGAAGCGCCTCTGAGTAGTTTGTTCTGTAAAAAGTGCTGTGTGAGTTGCCAAATACAATACAATCTGAACTTTCCATTAGCATGTCTTGAAGGGGCCTGTCAAAGATGCTATACTTATTTTTTTCATTTACATCAGAAACTCGCTATTTATTAATATTATTATTATTATTGTGACTGTTGTTTTAAATTTGTTACCCGAGGTAGAAATGATCCCTCAGGAACTAAAAATTAAGTTAGGAGGATAAAATGATTGCTGTCTGAAAAATCAGGCCTCATCCCAGTAGTTTTCTCAGCCGTCTGAAAATGTCCCTCTGAATACAATGGCATGGGACGCTGGATTCAGATCAAGAATAATAATAATAATAATATTATTATTACTATTATGAAAATTTTTAACTCACACAAAGTCTCACAGAAATGCAAATTGGAGGTTTATTACATAATATCAAATTATTGTTGGCATTTATTAGTTTTGTACCATTTTATCAGTTCATCTAGCAAGACAAATAAGAAAGATTTAATTAGTTTTGTTTTCAGTCTTGTTATCAGTGACGCCTGTATGCACTGCCTGAATAGAAACTACAGAAGACATTAATCTTAATTAAAGTGTGTCATTAGTAGGCCAGTTAATGAAATTGTTTTTGTTTCAGGCGACCTGCTTATCATCATGGCACAGGTTGTATCCGCCGTGCAGTTCGTCGTCGAGGAGAAATATATCGGTCGCTTTAACGCTCCACCGCTTCTCGTGGTGGGACTCGAAGGTCTGAATTTCTTTCCATTATTAGTAATAATAATAATGAATTAAAACATCATGAATAATAATGAATAGTAATAATACTGTCCTAGTGATGATAACAGTAATAACAGTCTCCAGACAATTCTTTTCTCTCTTGATTATATTCAACTTTGAGTTTAAAGAATGATGATAAATGTTCATGGTAACAATAAATAATGATTATAAACATCCAGAATGATAATAAAAAATTATTATAATAAGCGATTAATTTATTGGAATACAGCTTTGTTATGGGCTGGCCTGTGATGTATGCCTCTAGGGAAGAACGAAACTTTACATTATCACTCAAGGAAGATGGCACTGTGTTTGTATGCATGTATCTTTGTCTGTATATATGTATATGTTATGTATTTATGTATTGATATATGATGAATATATGTGTGGATGTATGATGTATCTATATAATGATGTATATATATATATATGTGTGTGTGTGTGTGTGTGTGTGTGTGTGTGTGTGTGTATACGTGATGTACGTTTAGTATACGCACATAGAGACCTTAAATGGTGAGGCGCCCATTCAGTGGGCGGGGGTGGTGAAGGATCTCACCTGATTTAATTCATTGAAAAATGAGCGGGGTCAAGGCCATGCGGTCACTATAGAAAAACATGTACATTTGCATTTATATACGTTTGTATGTATAATATGTGATGTATGTAGCTGTCTGTTTTTTATCTGCACCTGTTAAGAACTCCACAAGGTGCTAATATGAGAATGTGAGTGCCACCTGATGTGTCTGGCACCATGGTGCTTGAGATTTCATAGCTACACGTTTTGCTGATCTGCTGATGTTTTCGTTGTTTGTTCACAGGTCTGTTTGGATTTGTCATTCTGACCGTGTTGCTCGTTCCGATGTACTACATACATGCTCCCAGGCCTTTCTCGGCCGATCCCGACGGGCGCCTGGAAAATACGTGGGATGCCTTTGCGCAGATGGCAAACAACTGGCAGATAGTGGCTGCAACAGTTGGTAAGTAGACGAAGAGTAAAACTTTTGCTTTTATTTTAACTTTTTTCATTTATTTTGTAAATTCAAAAGTAGGGTAATGCTGTGAACTCCAATTGTGGATTTTTTGTAATATGGAGTGGCCTGAATTTGTCACAAGCTGAACAAACTTCTGCAAGTTTTTTATTGTTATGCACTTCACTATGTTATGCTGATTCCAATCATTTGACTTTACATAGATTACAGTATGTTTTACAGTGTGAAGTAAAATATGTATTACAGCATGTATTATAGTATGTATTATAGTTTTTTGCAGTATTTCATAGCTTTTTTCCCGAATGAGAGTTACTGTTGATAAGTGCCATAGGATGGATTAAAATTCCAGTTTCTTTTGCAAACTTGTTATATTACATTGACTGCATTGGTACACTGAAATAACATTCTGGATACTGATTTCGCTTCTCTGTTTTTTAGGCTGCATCTTGAGTATAGCGGTGTTCAACTTCAGCGGCATAAGCATAACGAAAAAGATGAATGCGACGACTCGCATGGTGCTTGACAGTGGCCGAACGATCATCATATGGGCGATAACGCTTGGTATCGGTTGGCAGCCGTTCAACTATCGTTCGTTCCTACTCCAGTTGACCGGTTTTGTTCTGCTGCTCACTGGGATGCTGATATACAATGATATCTTCTTTCGACCCGTACTGTGCAAAAACAAACTCATTCATTCTACGTCAGTGCGAAAGGACGATTTCGACCCAGAAATAGGTAAATTGACTACTGGTAAATCTCAAATCTAATCTGATGACTTCTGTAGCGCCTTTATCATAATGCACAAGTCCTTAATCAATGGTTACTTCATGTAAAACTATAGTCAAACTGATTCATACCAAACTATAGTTAACATCATAATCTGTTGGAGAAGCGTGCTTGAAATCCAATAGGTCAGTGAAACCAAAGTATGGCAAAGTGGATAGTTGAAATGCACATACATTCCTTTATTCATTGATTTAGTACCGTGCATTTATGCGATACCACTTCAAGATGTCTGATGAGGAGGACTCGCAGCTCAGCTCCGGTACAAAAGGACTGTTTTCAAGCACTTGTAAAAGGTGCTTATAAGCTTTCCTGGCCAAGAGAGATGCTTTTCTAGAGAAAGTCAATTCCAAGCATGTGAATTGTTGGGATGCACGAATAGTCATGATAAGTTGGTGTTGACATTGGTTAGCTAGTGATAGTTAGCGTTGGCTTTGATTAGGGTTGGCATTGATTAGGGTTAGCATTGATTAGAATTTAGTAAGACATTAGTAAGTAAGACATTTGTTAACACGCCATGTGTCCATCGGCTGAGCGAGGAATCATAGGCAAAAAATTAGTTTTATTAGAAAAATTAGAATTAGTTTAGGTCGTAGTGGATAGGGTTAGCTTTTGTTAGCTAGGTTCAGATTAAACTGTTTTGATGTTTTTGCTGTTTGTACTTTCTAGAAAATGGTGTTGGTACTGTCAATGAAAGAAGTCCTCTGCTTAATCCACATATTCTAGAACCGAGAGGCGCCAATTCTTGATTTAGAAGCTTTTGAGGAAATTAGTGACTTGGAAACTAAGCTTAGGAATTGGCAATTCAAAGTCAAGCAGTTTCTCGTTTGGTCACAATTTCCAGATATGGGCAGTGATGTTGGTAATTTACAACCATGCGGTATGCTTGTACTGATATAGTGAAATTCTTTCTGAAAGTGCATTCGTGAATAAATATGTGTATCGCCTAGAGTAATTTTTGCTTAGCTTGAATACAATTATAGGCAGTGGTCTTTACCTTTTCAATATGTTTTTCAGTATACTTGTATACTTACAGCGTACTATGTTGATGTTTATAAAGCTTGTTTATTCATTTCACTTATGCAAGTTATTGATTTTAAGTAGAATACATTACACATTTACGCACTTTCTGTAATCTTCTTGGTTACTGCATTCGTGATGACTGATTTGATTTCCTTGCTTATCATTCACTGTTTTTTGTTATGGTTATCATGTAGGCTATTCAGGACTTCTAACAGTAATTGGCTGCTTTCATTGTTTAATTGCGCAGCTGTGCACGAATGCATTTGATACAGCTGCGTTGGATGATAGTTCTGTGATTTGATCACTAGTGCATGTATTGTAAATTGCTGATTCTCGATGCTTGAGTAGGCAAAGTTGGCTTTGGTGAAGTTTCATACAGTTTGTGTTGCGTATGTGAAATTGACTGCACGAACCTGGTTTTAAGAAGCTATTGCAGAATTTGATTCTTATTCTAAAAAGTAATCTGACAGTTCATGGCTAGAATGGATTATAGCTTGTTGTGAGTTTTTGTTATTAATGTAGGTCAGTTTTGTGCAGTCAACACCTTAGGATGAAGCACAGGGTAGAAGAAAATAATTCTGCTGGCTGGTCCAGATAACCATTTTTGTGTTGTAAATGTTAGGATGTGTCGCTTTATATTTAAGCCACAATTTAGGATGATATGAAATGGCTGTTTGTTAGAAGTTATGAAATCTGAGTGAAGAATACAGCGTTATGGTTTATTTTTTTGTAAATCGCAACTGTGTGTAAACATCGTTAGTAGTAGTGGTAGGTAATCAATAAGTTTTTAATTAAACTTGTTACAATAGGTATCTTCGAAAAAGAAATATTTCCAGTTTTCTTGTATAGGAATGTACTTCAAACATGATTTGCAGTGTGCAGTCTTTTTACCTTAGCTTTTAGGTACATTTATTTTAGATCTGTTGAATCAGTATTGTAATCTCAAATCCAGAATTCTGATTTAAGATTAAGTGTTGAGAAAAGTCTAACTGCAGTTAGTGTTATTGTTTTTGCTTAAACAGTTATGAAAAGCACTCTCAGCTAGCTGTTAGATTTGGAATTTTTCAGCATTTCATTGTTTTCTGTGCATTATCTAGGGTTTGGACGTAATAACAAAGATTAAATATTAAATAAATAATTAACAAAGATTCAGTGAAGATGTTTTTATTCTGGTTGTTGACTTATTTCAACTGCTCATAAGAATTACCGTTTGAACAAAGACTCGGAATTAGTGACTGGAGTTGAACATTTAGGTACAACATGCACTGAAGGATGTTTTTGTTCTGCATATTTGCAGGATCTCATTTCACGTGTGATTTGTGAAATCTGTTTCTTGTTTGTATTTAGATTCAGTTTCACTGTGGGTTAACTTGCATGTCTGGTATAGATTAACCAGTGCATGTGTGCATTGATGATTTTAGAGGTACTGAAAATTGCTGTATTTGATGTTTATATTCATTGTACTTAGCCAATTTTAAGGTGTCATGCAATGCAGCAGTTTTCAGTGTTATCAGGAGGGGTATAAATTTGCATACATTACGCTCGAGGCAGGAATGTATTATTTGGTAGTGTCATCTTGTGAAAACCTGCTTTCTACTGACATGGGATTTTGAGTCGTTCAACTTTGCTGGAGACGGGACTTAGCAGTGAATCAACCGAGTTGAGGAGTCTGGGAAGAACTGGATGACTTCAAGTCGTGCAAATTTGCACGTAGAGAATTTTTAAAGTCCTTTATTTTCTGAATGGAGGTTGCCATTAAACATACCTGAATGATCAGGATTGCTCCTATTCTATAGGACCTTTGACCCAGCGTGTATGGTTACTGTTAACTGTGGAGTTCGTTTCTGTAATTTTACATTTCTTCAACAGGTGCTTTCTGTTCTTTTAAATGTATCTCAGCAGTAGCAAGTGTTGCTGAACACCGAACAGTAAGTAAGGATGCCTGGTGATTTGTGTTTTATAATTTCTGATTCTGATTAACTTGTTTGCAGATTTAGTAGAAGATTTTTTTTATATACGTGTCTGTCTAAGAATACAGGGATTATGTTTGGCGTGCTTTCTTTCTTACTTATCTTTCCTCTCTCGAGACAAAATTACAAAAAACTCCTGAAGTACTGCATCAGAATCTTTCGGCATCTGAGACAAATACAGTCACATACAGATTTAGTTAATTTCGTTTCAGTTGCTTTGAGACTTAAAACAAAACTCCACCCATTCACTTATATTTGTTATATGAAAACAACAATTTCCCTTTTAACAGTGAGCATAACAACCAAAACAAAGAACAAGATGACAATACAAGGCTCAAATGTGTGCACGTAGTTAAACAAGACGGTATAATATATTGTAAATTCTAGAAAAAAAAGTATATTTAAATCATAAGAAAACATACTCTACTTGACAATAGTTTAACACCTGCTTTAAATTCTGCTCGATGGCTAAAATTTTATTAAAATTCCTTGCAAATGTTGGGAGTATTTTTCACAACAGAATGTTTGAAATTCTCTAGACAACCAGCTCAGCATTTTAAATCCCTGAACACCAACAGTTGTTTTATTGAACTCATATTTGCTTAATTCATGGCTTAAATGGAGACAGTTTCGACTGTCAATCGTAATAGAGCCGGACCTTGGAACTGACAATTGGTAAGTCGCCATCGTAGAGAATGGTGTAGATGACCACCCGACCCCTAAAAAAAGACAGAAAATGAATCAGTGTTTGTATACTGAATAGACTGCAAAGCTCTGCACGATTTTTATCTAATGTCTAAGCGCCAGTGAGTATTGTTGGATTAAGGATTCCTTGAAGTGCCTGCACAAACACTCGGGGAAGGTTTGACCCACCATGTCATACCATCAGCCACCATTATTAACTGCAGTCAGACATTTCACAAAAAGTAGAATATTACGTTCAGACACAGGCCTTCAACAAAGGATCAGTAGCCTGACCCCATTTGACGAAGCTGTATACGCTTACTGACCTATGTATGGGTAGCAGCAAACTGTAGAGAGGAAATGTAATTTCAGTGGGAGGTAGTCTGTACCAATAGAAAATGGGCAGGAGCAGAAGGGGCAATGTTTCTTCCCATGGGAGTTGGTTTAAACCAGTGGGGAAGACCTTCCCATTTCTCTCAGCTTAAACATAACCCACCCTAACAGCTCCTCTCCCCTTCTCTTTTTTTCTTCTGGCAACCAGACCTGGTTCTTGGCATGGCACCTTTGGGCAACCCCACTGACCTGACGCAGCGTTTATGAATAAGTTTCGCCTTTAAATGGCACTTAAGAAAGTTTGAGTTAACGATTACGAATAAAGTGTATCAGTCAAATTTACCTTAAATAGGAAATACTTTGCACCCGTGAGAAAGCAGTAAAGATAAAGGAAGCACACTTGTTGGCATGCCTTTATAGAAGCACCTCAGAATCTGAGTACATAGGATTTTCCATTGGGGTTAGTGAAAAATAGTTGGGGTGAGGGGAAGACCTGTATAAAGATTGTTTGGCTGAGGAGCATACACAACTGCAGCAATCCAATATCAGACATTTTAAAACTTTTTTAAAGTTCCCCTTTCTCTCCTACAAATCGAACCCTGGTAGGCACATATAGTAAGAGCTAGAAAAACCTCTGTAATGCTACTAACGATAAGATATCAGCTGGATAGGTCTGCGGATGAGCTTCTGTGATCAGCTGCCAGGTGTTTGTTGAAAACGGAATCACGCAACCAAACTCAAAGTTCCATACTGTTAAAGCCACCATAAAAAGCACCAACTATTTTTACCATGTCCTGCAAACCGATAAATACTTTAGGAACGTTTACTATAGCTGAAGTCAGGGACAACTATATGAATTGAAGTGAGAGGGTAGTAAACAGAGAATGGGTTTATGCATAAGGTGAAAATAGGGTTAGAGTTAACGGGGAGTAAATATCGAGTTGGGTTTTAGGTTATGACAAAATATTTGTACTGTAACTAATCTTAATGGCAACTCCAAGATCTGAATTTAGAGGGTAGTAAACAGATAGTGGAGACTAGGAATAAAGTTAAAATATGGTTAGGGTTATCACAAAAATTTGTTCTATTACTGATGCTCTTTAATTATTATTATTACTAGTATTATGAAAATTTTTAACAAGCACAAAGCCACACAGAAATGCAAATCAAAGCCCAGATAGTCAGTTGCCAGGTGAAAATAGTTCGATATCCAGATGTTTGAAAGCCAGTGAGAAATAGTGAGTTTTAAGGCGTTTATTTAAAGATAAAATAACTCACAGTATCAGTTACGCAGGCCCATAGCAAATGTGGCTGCCTGAGACATGTTAATCGCTTACCTTCGGTGCACTGGTCTCTGAAGAGAACCGACTGTACGAGTCGACAATTCGTGAGCTGTTCCTTAGAGGAGAAATTTATTTCTGTTGCCACAGCACGACACTGCAGAACTTCCTTCGGCAGATGCGCTGGAAAAGAAAATGACATTCAGAGTTAAAGTGATTTTCTTTTTAGAGTGTTACATCTGACCTAATCAGTATTTTATACTTTATAATTATAATCTGTGCATTTATTGACTGGAGTAAATCATCACTTGTAATGTATGGTTCTGTAATGTTCTGTTCTGTTCTCAGCCTTCCTCGTTCCGAGATTCGGCCGCATCATGCACAATGTTCCTCCAGTGTCCTCTGTCTTCCACCAGCCTGAGCATCTCCTCCATTGTTAGCCCAGTCCATGCCCTGATGTTGCCCAACCAGTTTATTCTCGGTCTTCCTCTTTTACTGTAATGTAAGGTGATGTAATGTAATAGAAGTAGATGTACCTTGTGTGAACCGGGCATTTACATATATAAACATTTATATAGCACCCTTTATAAACCTCTCAGAGGCATTGAATGTGAAACAAGGCTATCTAACAAATCTGAAAAGATGTGACTTTCTTGTTTTGCTAATTTAGGCTTTGATTATCCATGCAAAAACCACGAAATCTATTCAATGTATTTTATGGTTCTAGTTGAGTTTTGATGAGTTTTACTTATTTATTCTATAAATAAAACAAGAAGCAACTACCTTCATGCTCCACTCCTGAAACCGACCTGAAATTTAACAAAAAGTTTAATTCCACGACTTTGTTTTATGAAGCAAAACTAAAATTTCAGCAAATACAACAAGTGAAGGTTAGATTAGTATTATTTTGAGTATTCAAAGTTTATCACTAAAATGGACAATTTGCAGGTTTCCTAAATTATCAAATTTCTTTCAGAATTTTACTAGATTTAATATAGAAACAATATACTCAATAAATATAAAAATTATCGCAATGAAGACAGAGCTTAAAGAAAGAGATTTTGAACTCAAACTAATTAAAAAAAATTTCAAAGAATACACTCACAGATCTTCAGTGCTTTGCCAAAGCAGTCGACCTGAATCTGCGTCTTTTATGCTCATCCCATTCCTTAGGAAGTTAAAGAATAATAGCACAGCTAAGTCATGAAACAGACCGAAAGCGCTTTACATTTCAACAAATGTATTACCACCAAAATGTGTCTCAATTGGTGACGAATCTTAACTTAAAGCATATAATAAATAAACCATTTTCTTACAACAACTGGTATCGCCTATCAGATTAAAGGGCATTTTGAAAATTAGAGTAAATATTACAAATGTTCGCATCAAATTAGGTAACCTGACTGGCCCCAGCTTCTCTTCGTGATTGCAATTGTCGAATTTTAACAATTTCAGCAGGCTAACTGAAAAGCTACAGAAATTTCAAAACACCCACATAAAGTATTGCTTAAAATATGCTGGCTTTTGAAAATGAAATAAATAACTGAATCGAAACGACTTTTAAAACTTTGACGACTATAGATAGACAGGCTTACGTCGGTAGCCATTCGGTAAAAAAGATACAATTTGAATCCTTCTTTGATAATTGCCGCTTTATACATTGCACTTTGTGTGGCTTCTGTTTCAACCATGGTGGCTTAATTATCCTGAGCTGCTTTTACTTCTTTACGATTTTTTAATTCTTTTATTATTTTAACATCTCTTAGCGTTTTTACAAAATATGGCCGACAAGTAGTTCACATAAGTGGACAAGTATTACTGAACACTGAAACAAATAATCCCTGTCATATTTTCTTCTTTTGCTAAGTTTGGAGAATTCTCAACGAAGTTTTTTATTAATCATCTGATCTGTAAAGTTAATTATTTATAGTCGTCCACTTGAGATATTACTATTGTTCAGTGGTAAATATTTATTAATCCGATTGTTATTACCTGGAAATCAACAGCTCAAAAACCCTGTAAGTCGGTACCTCTTCGTAATCGTAATTTCAAGATTTCTACAGCGCCCAACGAAAGCTAAGTCGCGGGAACCAGCTTATCCACAGGCCCATTTTCTTCATTTATGAAATCATGGTAAGTCTTTCCCCAGACAAGACCTTGCCGACAGGACGAGTGCTCGGGCCCTCTACTTTTTCTAGGCACTAAGAACTCAGATCTTGGAATAGGCCTACACTCAAAGATCATTAATAAAAGTCTTTGAGAGTAGGCCTATTCCAAGATCTGAGTTCTTAGTGCCTAGAAAAAGTGGAGGGCCCGAGCACTCGTCCTGTCGGCAAGGTCTTGTCTGGGGAAAGTAGATAGCACCTCAGCAGGAACTTGGGCAGCACCATGCAGTAATAAGTTCGAGGCGTCAGCGCAAGTAGATTTTGGTGTAGTTTTGGGTAAATTTCGAGTTCTGTAGAGTATTATAAAGAACCAGTAAGTAAGTAAGTAGCATTTGTTTGCATCTGACAAACGCATGTTTTACATAGTAGGCTTACAGAACGGTAACAACGGTTATGTACAAACAAATATCCTAGGACCCTTCTATAAGAGTTTGCATTTAAACTAGCTGCTGCTGCTGAGGATGATGGTGGTGGTGATGGTGGTTGTGGTGATGACTATGATGGATAACTACGTCGACATTGATGCTGGCGTCGCCAAAGACGAAGATGCGTGATGATGATGATGATAATGATGATGATGATGATGAAGATCAGGACCGTCATTATCGTGATGAACTTCATCCATGTAGCATGGTAGAAAAGTTGCATATTTCAGTTATTAAGGCCGTTGACGCCTTACCCTAAAGTGCAATTGTATTTCGTAAATAGTGGGCCTTATAGCAGTTTCTGTTTAACGACGCTATGTCATAAGGAAGATGATTAGCCTCGCCCTCCTCCTTTATCCAGGCTTCGGACTGGCACCACCCGACTGATGGCAGTGGCGGAGTTTTACCACAGTTTAAATGTGACTGAAGAACATTTAACTGATGATAGAAGTTTATTTAGTGTGTCTACTCGTAGCTGGGTATTTCCTGTTTTATTATTCAGTATTTAACGACATCTTATGGCTACAATGGCCGCTGACGTCTTTAAAATTCTTATTTAGGTAATGTTTATTGATTATTATTTTCTATTATTGTTCTTATTTCGTTCGTCTTTTCAGTTCGTATTTTGCTGGTTTCCTTAGGTTTCTTTTGGCATTTAGGTATTCTGGTAGATGACTTGAAGACTGTTATAATCGAACGGAAGTGAGATTCTTATAGCGTCGGGGGAAGGCGAATTAAAGGTGTCTAAACGTAACTAGTTTTAAACTACATTTTACTGCCGTCAGAAGCGTTGATCAATGGACTTTGCCTAAAGTAACAACACATTTAATCCCACGACAGAAGGCATTTGATGAATATATATCTTCGAATTGAAGAGTTTTACAAAGTCTAGTTTTGTTTGTCTATAAGCGCTGAATACAACTATAATGTGCTATCATCACTATAGAACATAACGATAAAGAGAGCGGTTTGTCATTCTTCTAACTGGCTTATGTTCGCCCTCTAGCGAACTCGGCTATAAAATGAGTACAATGACTTACACTGTCGATGGGAGGATCAGGCGGCGAGGGAGAAAACTGTTCTTTAATCTGCTCAGTTTAATGCATTCTTTGTCACGCTAATCGGGTGGCTTAAACCTAGTAGCAGTTGTATTCAGCCCTTACAGACATCTTATGGCTACCAAGGCCGTTGACGTCGACTTACCTTACGTTACAAAATCTAGAGACCTATGCGTTCCATAACGAGTTTGGTAAGGAAGGTAACGTCTGTGCTTCTGTTAAACAACGCTGTGTCACAACAAAGATGACAAGCCCTCCTCCTTTATCCCGATTTTGGAATGGTACAACACTACTAAATGGCGGTGGCGGACTTATTAAATGGATCCAACAGTTTAACGACATCTTATGCCTGCCATCAAGTGCCTTTGACGTCTGCAGGAAAGTTTTTTCGAACACTTCTCACTGTTAAGCATACTTTTTAAGAAAACTAGTAGCCCTACTACCATAGAGGAATGCCAGTGTGCTATAGAAACTGCCGTTAATCTGTCTACCTGTCCAAGTTTCAGACTTCCAGACTCGAATTCGTCCCACAAACGTTCCCACTATCAACCAATTTCGGCAAATATTATATAAGTTAAGGAAAACCGAAACCGATATCGTAATATTTCGAAAACCGAAACAGAACCGACTTTGAAAACAAACACCGAGAAAACACCAAAAACCGATACCGACTCTCTTCTAGTCTGCCCATCATAGTCGTACACAGTACACAGAGGAGTACAAATGCGCTATAGAAAATGTGCCATTAATCTTTGGTCTTTGGACTTTGATCTACGCGCCCAAATGTCTGACTTCTTGCCTTCCATAATCGAGTTCGTCCGACAAAATTTTCCCACTATCAACCAATTTCAGTAAATATTATACCAGTTAAAATACATCTGGGTTCTCCTTTTGAAAATGGCCTTCCACTTAAGTCCGACAGTTTCCAGCCACAACGTCCAGCCTCGCCAATCCATCGGTGGATAGGATACACTCCCGGCGATCCGTCACTCCGTCGACGCTGTAGGTGAAGGTCACGTGTTCTGAGGACGCGCCCTGAAGGGTCACGTGGACATCGGCTTGCGACTGACTGATCTCTTTCACCCGATTCGGCGACATCGCCACCCACTTCGTCAGCTCCCCGTAAAGAATTACTCTCTTTCCACTGAAAAAAACCGACAACACGTTGTTAAAACTAATGCCAAGTTTAATCTATATAATAAAAGGCTTAGACATGGTCCATTTAGTACATTTAGATCAGACGACATATAATACTGGCGCTACCTCGCGAATGCTAGGAGAACAAAGTTATTTTTTGCACTTAGCCAGGGAAAAGGGAGGGAGAGGAAGAGGGAAATAATGAGGACAGGAGGGGACAAACAGGAGGAGAGGTTAGAAACAAGAAAGAGGAAGGGGCAGGAAAGGGGAGAAACAGATCAGTCTTAAGTTTAGGACAGAGTACGTATACCGGGACGGAGGACTGTCGCGCAGTGGTGCCTGTCTGGGGACGGGTGCCTGGTGGCTCCGGTCGAACTGGAGAGTGCCTTAGCGGCCGTCTGTAAAGCAAGTGGTGGGCTCGGAGTTTGTCGCCCTGTTGCGTGCAAGGTGAAAACCCGGAACCCCCGACTCAGGGGCGAAAGGTGAGGGCACTACAGCATACTTTGAACCGGTGACGGAAACTGTATCGAAACACTTGATGGACGAGTGCCTTGTGCACGAGTCCGCCTACGGGCCACTCCCGAGAGGGAGGAGGTTTTGCCCACTGCTAACTGAATAAGTCAAAATGAAGAAATTCAAAAAGCGCCGGGCAACGGCCAAAAGTGACTAGTCTTCTCTCTTAAGGTAGTTAGACCTGTAGAAAGAACCTATGCGCTCAGAAGTGGGGTCAAGTCACCTCTGACCCCGTGGCTCTGCCGCCTATGCCTTACCCGTTGTAAAGTGTACTACCTGGCCGTTGTGATTATTGGCGAAGTCAGGTAGTAGCAGAAGGGGTTCTTGTGACATCCATGCAACACCAGCGACGACGATTTGTTGAAAGAAAACGTCGTTTCCGGATGGAACCACGAGAACGCAACACTTTCCGGAAACTAACAACAACAAATAACAACAACAAAAATAATAACAATAATAATAGCAACAAAAACAACAACAAAACAACAATAACTATAGCAACAAAAACAACAACAAAACAACAATAATTATAATCATAACTATGATGATGGTGATGATGATGACGATGACCATGATGAGAGGCTTTTCCGGCAGACGATGTACTTGTGCGTAATGAGATGCTGCCTTGGGCGTCTGCATGATAATACCTGAGAACCGAATCCTGCTTCAGCAGGCGAGATGTTGATCCACTCCCAGTGTTTGCAGTCGGCTTCGAAGATGATGCCGAAGAACCAGCCGGATATAAGCGAGAATGTACTCCACAACTCACAGGTAAAGCTTTTGAAGGCCGCCTAAAGTGCAACATCAAACACACAAGATTAGACTAGATTAGTGTCACGGCCAAGACCAGCGGTCAGCATGAAGGCGATGACAACACCCGCCGGAGGTCGCCATTACGATATCGGATAACATGCTGGTCCCTCCGTTGAGCCTATCTTGGGATGAAGACGTGAACCCCACAGGCTCCGACAGCGACAGCGAGGGGCATGTATAGGGGATAGACAATGTAGCTGTACAAACGTGAACAGACACCCGTATGCAATCGACGATCCCAAAGGAAGGGGGTGGTATTCGATTGACCTGTATAAAAGGACTGCGCCGAGGCGATTGAGGGGGGAAAACATTCGAACGGAGATCTGACAGAATACTGCAGTGAACGCGAGCTAAGATGAACTGACTGGATCGAACGCTCACTGGACAACAAATTTTTACAAAAGTCATGTTACTGAAATGAAATTAGTCAGTTCTTATCAATTTGTATGTGCTGAACACGAATATGACAGTGAAAATGCCGAATTGGCTCTAGTTTTTTTGTAATCTGAAATGAAGTAATTTTATATCGCACAATGCATGCCAATAGTGATACACTTACAGTTAATATTTGTAAAAACCAGGTCATAGACTAGTTCTTAGATTTTTTGCCTGTCTCTTGTACAGCTGTTCGGGAGCATCTCTGCGGAGTGTCCAGCAGTAGTCAGCCAACATTGTAGTGGACCATTTTCCCTGGTACCTTTGCTCCATTGTTGCGATATCTTGATGAAAACGTTCGCCATGTTCGTCACTAACCATACCACAGTTGTCAGGGAAGAAATCCAGATGGGAATGAAGGAAATGCATCTTCAGAGACATATTGCAGCGAAATTTCTGGTACTGCTTGAGCATGTCTTCTACTAGTTCCTTGTAGTTTTCTGCCCTAACATTCCCCAGAAAGTCTGTAGACACTAGACGAAAAGCATTCCATGCTTGTTTCGCATCACCGTCCAGCAAGTTGTTGAAGCGGTCATCTTTGAAGAGTTCTCTAATCTGAGGACCCACAAAAACTCCCTCTTTAATCTTTGCTTCGCTGAGTCGAGGGAATTTTTCATGCAGGTATCTGAAAGCTGGCGAAGTGCGGTCCATGGCTTTCACGAAGTTCTTCACCAAACCTAGTTTGATGTGAAGGGGTGGTAGTAGGATTTTGTGAGCCTCGACCAGAGCTGGGTGCTGGATATTCTTCTGTCCAACTGCCATGTTTTGTCTGGGAGTCCATTCCTTCCGCACGTAGTGCAACTCTCTTGCTCGGCTATCCCACTCACACAAGAAACACATAAATTTTGTATATCCTTGCTGCAGTCCCATTACCTTCAAATCACCACACAGGTGCCATTTGTACCTGTTATAGTCAATGGAATGCAGTAGCTGTTTTAGGTTATCGTATGTCTCTTTCATGTGGACAGCATGCGCTAATGGAATAGATGGAAGACGGTTTCCATTGTGCAAAAGCACAGCCTTAAGACTCAGTGTTGAAGAGTCTACAAAGAGTCTCCATTCTTGTGGGTCATGAGTGATCTGTAAGGCATTCATGAGGTCGTCAATATTGGAACAGAATACCAGATTACCTTCCTTCATAAAGAAAGGTTCCAACTGCTGATGGCGCTTTCTATATGAAGTAATTGTGACATCTTCTTCTAGAAGATTCCATTGTTGGAGTCTTGATCCTAGCAATTCTGCCTTGTTTTTGGATAAGTCCAAATCACGAACAAGGTCATTTAGTTCTTCCTGTGTTATTCTGTGTGGGGTTGATGATGCACCACAGTGAAAATCGGGATCACTGCACGCTGACGGACCAGGAGAAGAACATGTCGGCTCACCCTTGTCCTCATCAGATGAATCAAGGAAAATATATTCTGCTGGAGGTTCTGGAATAGGAAGTCCATCACCATGTGGAACTGGTCTCAATGCTGACGGAATGTTTGGGTAGACTATTGTCGACTTCTTTTGCTTTGTTATTCCACCGGAAAGAGGAGGAACCAAGCAGAAGTAACAGTCATCTACGTGGTTGCTTTGCTCTCTCCACACCATGGGAACTGCAAACGGCATTGATGGTCTTTTGCCATTCAACCACTGTGAAAGCTGTGTTGTACATGTAGCACAGCATATATGCGGGGCCCATGGCTTGTCTTGGTCACCAACCTTGCATTCGAAGTAAGCATGATATGCCTTCTTGACTTGATAAGTGATACTTTTCTTCTGGTTGGCAAATGTCACTTCCCCACAAATGTAACAAAAGTTGTCCACAGTATTTACGCACTTCCGAGGCATTACTGTTCTGTATTGTATCTAAATGGATAAAGTAATAATAGTTTTATAAACAGTAACTTAAACTGTCTCGCACAAAGTCTGTAATATTGTAAATGCTCAACCGTTCCGACTCGCTTTATATAGTACACTGCTGACGTCATCTTACGTCAGCAGCCAACTGGCTGTAGTTTTACATTGCATCAGAAAATGATGTAATCAACTGTGCATGATGTGTCCATGATGGGATTAGGCAATGAGGTGGAATATTACATCATTCTAGACTTATTTAGGATATTGTCGCAGTCCTACTGCATAAATTTACATGGTGAAACATAAAAAATGAACTATATGAAATATTTTCAAAACGAGAGCCAATAAAAATTTTTTATGGTTATATTCGTGTTCAGCACACCAAGATGCTACACATTAGGGCCTTTTCCAGTCAGTAACGATTTCTATGTTGACCAGTGCTTTCTTTCCGCTAGTTTTATTAATTAATATATTCTTTATTAAAATATCACTTCGTACTAGGCGAACCCATCACGTCTCGTTCCTGCTAGACTAGAGGGGAATCGAGAACGTGACAATTAGACTGGGTGATTTTATTGTTGTATGTATGTATGTATGTATGAATGTATGTATGTACGTTTGTATGTATGTATGTACGTTTGTATGTATGTATGTATGTACGTATTTATGTATGTATTTGTACGGTATGTATGCAAACACGCCTAGTGGCGCCACATAACATTCGTAATCATAAATCAGCATCATCGTAATCATCATCGTCGTCATCGTTGTCGTGATGATGATGGTCATAACCTGTATTATCTGGAGATCAACGGAAGTCGCCGGTTTCGATGGTTTGAGGATCAGTCCGTCGTCGTTGCAAGACCTTCATCAGTTGCAACAACAAAATCAAACTCACAACTGTTGTTATCATCATCATCATCAGCTGCAGCAGCAGCATCGTCGTCGTCTTGGTCATGATGATGATGATGATGGTGGTGGTGGTGGTATAATAATAATAATAATAATAATAATAATAATAATAATAATAATAATAATAATAATAATAATAATATGATGCTGATGCTGACGATGATCATTATTCTTTTAGTCAGTGAGTGAGTGAAGGACTTGCTCAAGGTCGCTACACACCAACCGTCCCATGGGAGGAGGATCGAACCCATATTCTCCGCGATATAAGCCCAGCGCTCTAAGCAATCGGTTACCGTGCCTCTCGTTTCTTTAGAGACCTTTAAGTCTCTCAACGGAAGCAACAAATTCCACACTTGTTTTCACAACGACGAGTAACTCAGCCACTGCCTTTAGTCAGGTGGTGCCGGTCCCAAGACTGGATGCAGGAGGAGGGCGACGTCAACGGCCTTTGATGCCATAAGATGTCGTTAAACATTAGAAACTACTATTGCAATAACAAGTGTATATTCTCAGGTGTGTTTTCTTAGGTAAGGTAAAGTCGAAGTTAAAAGCAGCCACAAGATGTCGTTAAACATTAGATACTAATACTAACAATCGAGGCTGTTTTAGACACCTTTAAGTTGCTTCCTTCCTACGCCATATACCTATCAATTTCGTACAACGTCTACTAACCCCATATGATGTCGGAAGGGTAAGGTCGGAGTCTGCAGCCATAGCAGCCACAAGATGTCGTTAAAATCTTGGTAATAATACTAAAAATTCAAGCTGTTTAGACACCTTTAAATTGCTTTCTTGCGAAGCTATATATGTCATTTTCTACAACAGGTATTAAATAAATAAAACGAAGAAAAAAACTCTGTCATTGCTTTTGGTCGGGTAGTGCCACTTCCAAGCCTGGATAAAGGAGGAGGGCGACGAAAAGGCCTCTGATGCCACAAGATACCGTTAAACAATGGTTACTAATACTAATAATTCAAGCTGTGTTTAGACACCTTTAGATTATACTCGTCAATTTCGACAACCGCTAGTAACTGGACACAGTACATAGGTTAAGGTCCTCGCAACCGCAAGATGTCGCTAAACACTGGGTACAGTCGGCAGGAAACTAGTAACTGTTTATCCAAATGATAACGATGATGATGATGATGACGATGATGATGATGATGATCTTGATGATCTTGATGAAAGAAATAACAGCTGTAGCAATTCCAGCAGCACTGGGTCAAATAATCATAATTCAAATAGTAATCATCATTATCATCATCATATGAATTATCCTAATCAACGTCATCGTTATCACCATCACCACCACCACCATCATCATCATCATCGTCATCATCATCATATAAATCTAGGCTGCATATGTCTACCTCATGATGAGCTTCTTGTCCGAGTATCCGATGCGGTCACTCGGTGCAACTGGACCAGTGCTCAGCGTCGACACGAGAGACTCGAGTTCCGGGTAAGGTTCAGTCCGGTCTAGACACGCACACATACACACAAACACACATACATAAACACACACAGACACACACAGACGAATCCCAAAGCCTTGCACATGGGACCAGCGCATATGAGGACCTGCGATAGACTCATCCCCATCCCCTCATGCTGTACATGTTTGCCATATTTTGGTGCGACAAGAGTCGAAATGCTCGGATGCACTTAATTATTTTATTTATTTACCATAAATTATTTTATTTATTTACCATAAATGTAAATATGTAAATGTAAATCTCTGAAATTTTTCTGCAATGCGTCACAGAAGCTGCATCAGGGCGATCAGCCTATCACTGGCGCTAAATCAAATCAAATTCACGAGCAAAGTTATAGGGTCAGTTAATGGTGCCAGGTCAGAACAAGGGGGTCAGGCTGAGACAGACAGCGTGGTGTTATTACACTTCTTATCCACCCAAGGTCAGTAGATCTGTATCTTAGGGGCAACATGAGTGTGCGCAAACTATTTGCCACGTTATATTGCATGGAATTCGCTCAGCCGTCGCGAAACTGCATCGTCGGATATCAGACAGAGCGCACTACCGGAAAGACCACCAGCCGTACAACAGACCACCCAGAGCTTTTGAGAGATGCTTGAAAGGTGCTGTATAAATGATTGTTACATAACATTGTTACATTACATTACTTTACACCGTGCCACATAATTCTACAACTCGGCAACGGAGACGAATGAGCGAGAACACCTTGTCCACGGTCATTGCACGGAGTTCGCTCAGCAGATTGAAACCCACAATCGTTGGATTTCGGACCAACCGCACCACCGAAAGCTGCACTTACTGTATGGATTTCCCGGTTGGTCGGTCGTCGTCCAGAAGTTGTCCTTGAACGGCGCCACTCCTAAGGCGTGAGCAAACATCGACGAAATGCCGATCTTCCACTGGTCGTTCCCTGGCTGATAGTCATTACTCACGCGTCCCTGGTGACCGCAAAAAAACATCGTAAGGTAAGGCAAGATGAGGTAAGGTATGATTAGGTAAGGTAATGTTATTTTAATTTTTTTGTAGCTGTGATCATAAATTTGTATAGCGCCTAAGAGTCACTCCCGACCAAACATCACAGACCATGACTGAAAAGAATGGTTTTGAAGCACTTACAGAAAAATCCAAAGAAAGACCAAAGATATGGTACGGTTAGGTAAAATAAGGTGAGGTAATGTATTTGTGGTACAGTATGGAAAAAAAGTAAGGTATGGTGAGATATGGTATGTTTCGTTTGGTAAGGTTAGGTAAGATATGGTGTGATGTGGTGAGTTAAGGTACACTGTGTTCAGGTATAATAAGTTAAGGCAAGGTATGGCATGGTTAGCTAAGGTATGGTTTATTCAAGGTAGCAATTCGTTTATTACACACAGCTAAGATAAGGTAAACCAAGGCAAGGTAAGGTAAGGTAAGATAAGGTAAGGTCGTATACATTGCAAGTATAGCTTTCCTAATGCGCCTACCGTACCTGTGAGACTACGGGTATTTCAAGCGACTGGAGGGCATGTCGAGACGGTGCCATGCAGTACTGGATGGTGAGCCCGTTCTTTCGTGCTCCCTTTCCCATCTGCAGCAGCCACTGACGGCCAAGGATCACATCCGACACAGTGGCATCCATCTCGTCAAACTGCTTGTTCAACCAATCCTGTGCACAACAGAAAACAGAGCCAGATCGGACTTGTCTTTAATACACTCACCGTAGTTTGCAAATGTAGGCAAAAGATCAAAAGATGAAAGATGAAAGGCGAAGACGGCCCTAATCTCTCACGTTTTCTTTATGAAAACACAAGTTTAAGGCTGACTAAATCTTCCCTAGTCACTCAAACCCTAACCATAATAACCCTACCCTAAAACTAACCCCAACCTTGCTTATAGTTGCCCCAATCTCTTATTCTAACTCTAACCACAGTCTACATGTAGTCCCCCAACAGCCCTAACCCTAATAGTCGGCCTATTGTCACACTTAACTAGTAGCCTGTACTCACCCAAACCTAACCTTATAACCTTAACACTAGCGCTAAATCTAACCCCAGCTTAATGCCACCCCAACTACAATCAGAACCCGCTATAGAAGTAATTAGATTATATTAGATTTGGTTTTGTGATGAATGAAAGGTGTCTGCAGTTTTCAATATATTGCGCCACATAAATTTCACGTGACAGTCGGATTCGACTGTAGGACTGACTCAGTCTGAATGAGTCTTACTTGCTCGTAGACGATCAAGCCCCATTTTCTTGACTCGCGTAGGAGGTCATCCCAGAATTCCTGTTCACAGAAAAACACTTCAACTCAACAGCGTATTTCGTTCAGGTCCGTTGCCATAGTCTCCTACTGAACCATAGCGGGACTGGTATGGGGTGAAGTACTCATTTCTTCCCCAAAGACTCTGAGTAGGGGAGAATTAGCGAAGGCGAAACTCTCCTCCCAATTAGTTCTGACCGTTTTCCCACTGAAGATACACCCCCTATGCAATTCGCTTCAGATCCCCACTTGTGCTATAACCCCTATCGTTCCCTGACCCCGAGTCGGCAAGAGGTGAAAGTGAATGCGTTGTGACTTGTCCACTTATCAGCTCTCTCCACCCAATTCTCGGAGATTCTTAATACAGGCGCTATATAAACGCCCACGTGACTAAAATGAAGGATTTAAGGAGCCTTGCTATGTCACCCTGACCGCATCTATCAAAAGAAGACTTTATGGAGCGTTGGTTACGATTACGGTTACGATTAAGAGCAGCAAATTCTGTTACTTTACTTGATCCGTCGGAAGGGATTTCTTCGTTTCTTGCTCGACGACGAAGTTGTATTTGCCGCCATTTTGTTTTGCGTAGACCGTTTGGTAGGACCTTGAACAGAACACATGAGAAATATCCTCTCCCGCGCAGAATATATGCGCGCGCTAGTTCGGGAAAATGTCCCTACTGGGGAAATCCCCGTTCCTACTAGCCAGCTACTGGTCATGAAAGCAATTGCCATTTAAGCTGTTCGGATTTTGAGAACTATTTGTTATCATGTTAACTGCCAGGTAATGTTCACCGTACCATGTAAGCCAACGCCTTTCATGTCCTCATATCATTCGCCAGATTGCGCTACATATAGCCAGACCACCAAGGCTTAACTCCGCCACTGGCTTTAGTGGGGTAATGCCAGTCCCAAGCCTGGATAAAGGAGGAGGGCGACGTCAACGGCCTTTGATGCCATAAGATGACGTTAAACTGTGGAACTACTCCGTCTAAGGCTATCGTTTTCTAGATTACCAAGTGCATGGGGATTCCCACATAAAGCACTTTTGTAAGGTACTTTTGGAAGGTACTTTTGGAAAATAACAGAGGAACAAAAATCCACTAATCAGCTCTTTATCTGCCGACACGTGACCTTGCTGTTCGAAATGAACTTTCAGGCCACTTAAGTCCAGTCTTATTAGCGAGCGCAGCTCTTTCGAGAGGTACTCAAAAGAACTACATTTATTGTCTAGATATATACACACATATTTAAGTGCACTACTCTGATAGCAAAAGGAAGGTCAGCATGTAGTACTTGTAGAAAGTGTCAAGTACTGCAATTATTTTAAAGTAAAACAGGAATACTTAGGTACTTGTATGAAATTCCAATACAAGATATAAAACATTAACATCGTTTGCAGTCCTATGTACTTTCGTGCCTTGCTGCAAATATCTTCAGTGCATTCTTTCAAAGTAAGCAATGACTGACTGACTGAATGACTGACTGACTGACTGACTGACTGACTGACTGACTGACTGACTGACTGACTGACTGACTGACTGACTGACTGACTGAATGACTGACTGACTGACTGACTGACTGACCGATTGACTGACCGACCGACTGACTGCCTGACTGACTGACTGACTGACCGATTGACTGACTGACTGACTGGCTGCCTGACTGACTTACCACCATCGATTATGAGCAACGACAGTGAATCCCGTCTTATTCCAGAGGTATCTGTAGAAACACACAAGTGACTGTTGTAAAGTAAAAGTAAATTGCTATTTGTAGCGCCACATCGATCGAGCTGCCCATCATTGTCTACATTATAAAAGGCTTAGACACTCACGTGGTTTCATGGTTCATCAAGTACAGCTTGGAATAGGCGTCATATAGAACGCCGGCGCTATCTGGCGAAGTATATAAACACAAAGTACTTCTTTGCACTTAGCCAGGAAGAGGGAGCATGAAAGGAAGAGCGAGGAAGTGGGTAGTGGAGGGAGGGAAAGGAACAGCGAGGGAGTAGGTAAGAGAGGATGGGAAGGAATAGCAGAGGAGGAAGAGACAGAGGGGTTTAGAGTTAAGGTTGTCTATTTTGAACAATGGAATTCAAAGATCTGATGCAGAGTTAAAGATTCGATTGATCACGATTGTAATTGTAACCACAGATTTATGTTGCGCCCCTTTAAGACAGGCTCATGATGGTCGGCTGGGACTTACTGCATTCCGTTGGGAAAGATGGAAGGCATGGAAATCCATTCCTTGACTCCATTCTCAGATCCCTTGTAGTAGAACCATGAATCGTACTGGATGTACCTACAGCAATGACATCATCGTCGTCAGCATCATCGTCATCGTTGTCGTCGTCTTTGTTGTCGTCAGGGTCATCAGCATCACCACCACCACCACCACCACCACCACCACCACCACCACCACCACCACCACCACAATGGTATAGAGTGACCTAAACTGTGTGAGTTGGCTTTATTTGTGATTCGTTACCTGTATGGAATGCTGTTGTTAGAGGCGTATTTGACTTCGGATAGCAGGGTGTCCTCGTAGTTTAAACCTGGTTCCGTCTTGTAATAATAATAGGCACCTAAACCAGACAAACAATAACAACCTTAGACAATAGCAACACCAAGAAAGCATTTACCACAACAAAATTTTTATGTGCATACAAAGAGACAGATAGACAGAAAGACAATGAAAGACACACACACAGAAAAAAGGCAGACAAAGACACAAAGATATATCATAATACAATACAAACACATTACGGTAATATACATGTATAATACAGCTGTATATTTATATACATACACTGACAGCATTTGTATAGCGCCTGTCGGGGCTACTGACCATTGTCCGTCCAGAATCCGATGTAGTTATTGGTGAGGTCACTGTCGCGATATTCGGTCCCCCTTCGGTAGTAAATACGCATCAGTTCACCCCACTTGGCCATCGCCTACCCATAAAATCACAACTCCTCACGTTTACCAAATGCAATTCTATCGTTCATATAAAACATTCAGTTGATTGATTCAATCAATGGTTCAATCAATTGCTCATTCAATCTTTCAACCCCATCAGTCCGTCAATCCAACTGATCAATCATCCAACTTATGAATTAATTCCTTTCAACCAACCAATCCAATATGACCAATGAAATCAATAAAGTAATCACTGTCAATCAAATCAGTCAATCAATCCATTACAATCTGGACACGTCCTCTTTCACTCAGGCTCTGAAGGGTCCCCAATTTATCGCACCATCTATAGTTCATCACTACTGAGCAGAAAATAAAAACTGAAAAACAGTAAAGAGTGAAATTAAACAATAAAAGAATGGAGAGAAAATAACACTAATCGATTCTAACTGCACAGTTTCTAATCAAATTTTAGAGCTATGTAGCAAAGGGCATCAAACGATGGTACTCCAGAAAGATCCGCAATCGGAGAAACAGATCCGCAATCCATTTATTTTAGTTATTCAGGCCAGCAAGAAACAAACCTGAAAAAATTATAAAACAGCAAAACTAAAAGGTAAAAAACAAAACTAACAGAGTAGCAAAACTAAAAGAGTAAAAGTGCGAAATTAAATACCCTGTTTATTCCCTCAGACGAGTAGCTGGCAACGACCCAGGGGTTGAAGTCGCGAGGTATTCGTTTCGTATTTCCCATCAGTCCCCAGGTGGCGCTCGTCTGGCCCTGCTCTTCCCCCTCCTCCTCTGCGTAGACCGCCGAGAGGGCCATGAACTGTGAGAAGGGCGATAGGACCAGTGCGTCACCCGAGACCGAGAAAAGAACAAGCGGACCGCTGTCTAGGCCAGATGCGATGCGCTTCACTTCATCGCTGTTCCACCTGAATGATCACAACAGCCACTGAAGCAGAAAGTCAGTCAACGGAGGAAGTTCAGGAGTAATCTAAAGTCTCGTCCGACCACATCTGACCTTACCTGGCCAGTCTTGAGCCAGTTTGATCAAATCTGACCTACAAATCTGACCCGACCCAACTCGCGGTCTTATCACAAGGGTTGACTTGACCCGCGACCAACTTTAACAAAAGTACTGGCTCCAAAAAATAAGATAAGCTAAGACACGACAAGACCAAACCAAACCAGACCAGGCCAGGATCAGACCAGGATCAGACCAGGATCAGACCAGGATCAGACCAGGATCAGACCAGGATCAGAGCAGGATCAGACCAGGATAAGAGCAGACCAGGACCAGACCAGACCAGATCAGACGAAACCAGACCAAACCAGACCAAACCCAGACCAGGACCAGAGCAGATCAGACCAAACCAGACCAGAACTTCAGCAGACCAAATCAGACCAAACCAGACTAGAACCAGACCAGAAACAGACCAGGAACTCAGCAGACCAAATCAGACCAAACCAGACCAGAACCAGACCAAAACCAGACCAGGACCTCAGCAGACCAAATTAGATCAAACAAGACCAGGACCAGACCAGGACCTCAGCAGACCAAATCAGACCAGATTAGATCAAGTGCTAGCAAATCAGATCACATCCAAAAAGATTAAATTAAACCAGAAAAAAACTAAAACTAAAAGGTTACTAACTTTACTCACTTAACCTGGTTGAAATTAAATTTTGGTTCAATTCTGATCAAAATTACTGTAAATTTTTACGACTAATTCCAGGACCTTCCAATCGCCTTTGCTGTGTCTCCAAACATGATTCCACCGTAGGCAAGATAACCAAGATCAGGCTGTAACAATGCGTGTCTGTTTCTACCCGTTTCGGTTGCGTTTCGGTGCATTCGGCCACCGTTTCTATTCCTTCCAACATCGTTTCTATCCATTCGAACTGTTTCGAATCGTCTTGCGTGCCTTTTGAATCTTTTTCCACCCATTTTGAACGCGTTTTCATACGTTTCTGCTTCACTTCCATACTTCAGTCGTTCGTTTCTGTGTTTTTTCGGAACAGTGAAACGCGGAAATCCGGTGCAGACGCCGTTTCGGTTGCCGATACTCGTTGCTTCAACATCGGTCGGGAAAATCTGGACCGAACAGAGGAGGGAATTTATATAACGTCGTTATGAGTTGTGCCTAAATTGTTGGTAATAAAGGAATTGCAAAAGAAGCTGCTGCTACTATTTGCTATAGTTTTGATCTTGGCTAAACTTATTTGATCTAAAATTAATTTCATCAAATGTAGCATACTTTGATTTGAACAGCATGATCATATCCCAACTAATCAAATAAATTCTTTTCCAATCCAATCCAATCTAATCTAATACGATTTTAAACTAATCTAGCATATTCTAATCTACTCCAATTCAGTATAATCCACTACAATCTAATCAAATCCCATCTAATCCAATGCAAACTAATCCAATCTAACCTGAATGGAGTTGAGAGACGACAGTATAAACAGCATAGTTGACTCCAATCTATTCTAATCTTAACCCTTTGATTTGTTTTGAAAGTAGATAGATCTGCCCTCTACCTGGCCAAACAGAACGATGTCTGGAAAGATTCGATACTGTCTGAATGCGATCCCCAGTTTGATTCCCGGAACATCTAGCGGACTGAACATGAGCTTCGTCTCGTTCCAAGGTCCCAGCTGATCGGATCCTTCCTCCGAGGTCCATCCCACAAACTTGAGTCCCCCACCCTTCGCACTCGAGTAACGCTTCCCGTTGACGGTGAAGAACGTTGGCGCACTATCAAGCCATGCCACTCCCTTGACGTAGAGGTGGTACGTGCCAGTGGCTGTGTCGATGTCGAGGTCAAGACCCTGGGCACGATGCCGAGGGCTGGGGTCAAGGACCCTCGAGGAATCAGCGCGAACGAAACCCATTACTGATGAAACGATCGAAATAGAAAAACTCAGTGAAACAAACACCACCGGATGCTTTTAAGCAGTAACACTTATAGGTAGCCTCTCCTGCTTATGCACCTGCGCGTTAGTTCGGCAAATGACCCTTCTGGGGAAAATCCGCTGCTGCTCTGCCATGAAAGCAATTTCGAAAAGGTGTCCCGATTTGATTACTTTACCCAGCATATCGCCTTCTGTATAGAAGCAACGTTGTTTCTTCTCATGTTATTTTAGTGTAAACAAGAGTGTTACATTACCTTTATTGAATCGTAGGCCTAAACACATCGCATTTTGTTGGCTCTTAAACTGTGTCACATACGCTGAACACCATTCCACCGTTACCGCTACAGTCACTTAGATAACATTAAAATATACACAAACGTTGTCCTTGGTATCGAATCCAGCTGCAAATTAACATATGACTGCCGTGGCAGGGAAGATGATGTCGTAAACTCGCGCTAAATAAACGCCACCAGGGCACAGACGTAATTACAATTAAACTCACGGCTTTCCATAGAAGTCCAGGCCGCTGTTCTACTCACCAATTGCGATCGAGCAAAACAAACAAAAGGAGACGATGGCTCTCTCCGAAATCGCCATTGTTTCCTTTTAAAATCCTGAAGACAGGAATAAGAAGATGTTCAATTAGTGTCGGCGTTGCACAGTCGATAATCCCAGTAGACTTGCGTGCGATTGTCAATGCCTTCGCTGAAATGCTGCGGGGTCGATTAAAGGGAACACGACAGGGACAAATGTCTCCGCCCTCTGCACCAGCTGGGCAAAGACCAGTAGGAGGAACAGCCATCGACCTAATTTTGCGACTTGCTATTGGCTGCCGGTCATTGCGTGATCTAGTTTAATTGCCTGGCTGTCGATGAGACCGATAATTCGATATAAGATATTAGGTAAGGTAAAGTAAGGTAAGGCAAGGTAATATAAGGCAGGGTAATCGTAAGACGCATTTCTTCAACAAATAACTTATGAAATTTCAAACTCTGGAACTAAAAATCTGACTTACACGTCTTTACGGTTTCCAGCGTCGTAGGATAAATTTTTAGCAATTGGCCTCAGCAACTTGATAAAAGTTGAGGGAGTTTGGTACTGTAGGCGCCGAAGTCTTGAAGCCCCTAGCTAGTATAGGGGGTCTGAGGAGCGTCGTAGGCTCCCACAATAGGGACCAATGCCATTTTAAGCAGTTAGTATTAAATTGAACACATTTGAGCTTCGTGGGCTGCTGTATATGGTATGATTCTCGTATCCATCGACGAAGCGAAGTCAATAGTCGTCGATCAGAAGGCGGATGTACACCTGAAACATCGGGCCTATCCGATAGGCCTACGTGAAGTTTTCTTGGTGGGGGTCCGAGCCCCAGTATTCCCCGGCCAGCTACCTTCTGCCCACACCTCAGATTTGTTAAAGAGGAGTGCTATTCTTCCTCTTCCCCTTACCTCACTTTCCGGTTCACTTACAAACACCATCCACCATAGCCGTCCGACTGTCTACCTGCCCGACTCGAATCTTGACCTGGAACCGAACGCTTCCTGCCTGTTGATTTTATTTTGACTAAGAGTCTGTGAATAAGCTGGTTCCCGCCATTTAGCTTTCGTTGGGCGCTGTAGAAATTTCGAGTTTACGATTACTATTCTCATATAACTTTCTCTTATAAAACACAAACGAAAGTAACACGAATTTATTTATCAAATATAAGTCGTCAGTTGTACTTTAAATTTGAAGTCAAGCAGATAGCTATAATTATTCGGCCTATTTGACAATTTGACCCACTGAGACTGGAATTAAAATTGTTATCCGACAGTTTGTACGATCGACGAAGAGACATCAATGTGGATATACGAAGAACATTTTCTTTTCGAAAATAAAAACAGTGCATTAGTGAATGTCATTATCGCCTAAATAGAGTTCCAGCTACCGTGTGTTCAAATTAACAGACAGCCTACATAGCCAATATTCAAAAGAATTAGGGGTTCATTTCATTAGTGACGATTATAACTTGGGCGTCTTAACGTTAGAAATACATAAGTTCTGCTTCTTACTCCAGTCTGATGTCTGATATGCTAATCTAATAAATGTTTGAACCAGTGGAAGGAGACCTATGGACAGATGTGCAGTGTATTAGGTAATAGAACAGGTGGTTGAAAGTCCTGTGGAAGAAAGAAACATGCATGAGATAGTCTGATTTCGGTTGGCATGTAGTCTGAACCAGTGGAAGGAAGTTTCCACCTAAAAATCGAATTCCTTTTATCCGCACTTAATTTTTCTGCAGGTAGCTGCTAAAGCTGACCCTCCAGCCGCCCCCAAACCAGCCTTTCCCAGAACGCCAACTCCGGCTGCACCGGCAGACTGTAGAACTGCTACGGTTCCTCCGGCTGCCACTCCTCCGCCGCCGGCAATAGCCGTAACAGACATCAGCCAGGAAGCAAAGCTACCGGCTACTATACCAGCCGATGTGAATCCAGCCGCTGCGATGGCTAACGGAGCTGCAGCAATAGTAACCACGGCTCCAGCGCCGGCCATGGCGGCAATCTCTGCGGAGGAACCTGCAGTTAAATATTAGTAAGTAAATAAGCAATAGAGACCTTTAGGTAGCCGTGCTGCAGTACCTTTGTGAATTACTTAAAAGACGCTTTACAAATTTAGTTATACATACATACATACATACCTACATACATAAGCATGTACATACATAGGCTTCATATGTATGAAAGTAGGCTACATGCATACATACATACATACATACATACACACATACACATTCACACATACATATACACATACATACATACTTATATGAATGCATACTTACGTACATACATACATGTACATGCATTCATGCATACATACATACATACAAACACAAATATGCGAGAGATAAGTAAGCCTATATCAGGGCAGACCAAGAGCCGAATAAACTATAATCAACGGATCTGTCGAATGAAAATCCATATCTACACCACTTGAGATCCAAAAAAATTATAGCGTCGGTAAATCAGGGATAGATTGGTCGACCATTTTCCTCGTTGGAGATATGCACGCCACTAACTTGACCCAGACTTGTTTTGGCGAGAGTGACTATTAAGAAATAGATGATCATAAAACTCCTGCAGGGAAGTAAATAAGGTGCTAAAATGGGATCCGGACAATTCCCCCTGGACATTTCTCCCCGGACATTTCTCCCCTGTCATCTCCCCTTGGATTTCTCCCCCGAGCGTTTCAATAGGATAAAAAAATCTGTGAAATTCATAAAGTCTAAAAATTATGAAACCGTAGAAATGATGCATGCGAAAGTGAGAAAAACAAAGAAGAAAAAATTGTTGGTGACTACAAGAATGTTGCCAATTTTGTCGTTAATCCGAACTCCGTCAGTGTTTTAGCAGGGCGATTACTGAAGAGAATAACTGGGCTCTAATTAATTTTTAAAAATCGTTATGCATTTCAAAGACTTACATTCGCATTCGTCCTCCTTGGCCAGAGCTGTACAGATGAGTCCGAGGACAAACAGGAAACGTAAGTTACGGACATCCATTATACGTCAGCTTCTTATGTCTCTTCTTGTCTAGAATAGCGACTCAAATCCAAGAGAATCCTCTTAGGTCAACTCAATTCAACCCAACTAAAGATACCAGCTTGATACACATTGAAATGCAATTGAATGGATCGAAGTACCTTATTGGTCGGTATATTTAGCTCGCAACGGTTGCTATAAGCTACGTAAGCCATTCGGTCCATATTAGCCCTACTAGCTATACGTAGCCTACAATGCCGCAGCAGTCTGGGATTTCCAATTATGAAACTACATCTCTAGGTTTCCGGAAACCAAAACCTAATGGATTACGGAAGTAAACTCGTTGAACCCGGGATTTTTGGAGCCTTTGTGTATCCGAAACACACATCAATTGACTTAAATTTCCATAGACGTGGCGATATTGGATAAGCTGCCGAGACCTCGCCCTTAAAACGTTTAGGAACGATCTAATGACGGGTGGCGCCCCACCGACACCCAACATATTAGGCCTATGCACGCGTTGGACCTTGTTTTTGCTTAACTATATACTTTTCAGGCTCGCCAACAGTTCAGAAGACTATACTTAATTTCATGCTCTAAGGCTCATTAGACGCCGTTTGTTGTTGGGATTGCCTTTTAATTTTTGTTTTCTAAAAAACGCAGGAATGTTCTTTGGACACAAAAATATACCTATTGTGTAAGCTGCCATTTACTGAATGTGACAACTCTACACGGTGCCTAGCCCTGCTTATGGCAATGCCTTGCGACGAGTACTGTAACGTTTCACCAATAAGTCGCCTATAATAACTAAAAGATTCTTCAACAACGTTTTCAAGTTTTTAAAGCGTCTTTAATCTTGATAGCACACTATTTCTTCAGTACAAAGGTAACTAAAACGTTTTAATTTTCCAATATGACTTATACGTTAGTCAGAACTTCATAACTTTGCTCAATAGCAATTTATACAATTGCATAAAAAGCAAACATGTGCTCATTACATATGCAAACATAAACAAACATAAAGACCCTGCCTCCTCTGCTCAAGGTACCTAAACATAACAGCGAATCAATAAGCGCCTCGTACCCTACGCTCCGCCCCTTTACAGCACAGCGCTCCTTAATTAACAATTATTTACCTAAAACAGGGCAAACGATGTGTCTTATATCTGTCAAAAAATAATGCTGCCTACCTGAGGCACTGAAGTGTAATACAGCCCACAACACAAATCAAACCCCCTCCGCCATGTACCTGACAGCTTTTCGTTTTCGGTTCCTCGCTCAGCCGATGGATATATGGTGTGTTAACAAATGTTTTACTTACTGACTTAATGTGGATATACGAAGAATATTTTCTTTGCGAAAAAACAACGCATTATCGCGTAAATTAAGTCCCAGCTAAAACGTGTTCAAAATTAATAGAGACAGGTCTACAGAGTTCCTATTCATATTATATGGGTTAGGAGTTCATGCGTGCTTATAAGATCAATGTCGATTATACCTTGTTTATTTTAAATTTAGAAACACATAGATTTAGCTTCTTATTCCATTTAACGTCTGACATGCTAATCTACTAATTGTCTGAACCAGTGGAAGGAGACCCGTGGACAGATGTGAAGTATATTAGGTAATAGAACAGGTGGGTGTAATTCCTGTGGGAAAGAGATAAATTTATGTGATTTCTGTTGGAATGCAGTGTGAACCAGTGGGAGGAAGTTTCCACCTAAAAATCGAATTCCTTTTATGCGCACTTAATTTTTCTGCAGGTAGCTGCTAAAGCTGACCCTCCAGCCAATGTTCCCTCTAAGGTTTGCTGGTTTGTGTGCAAAATCATAAACTCGTGTGCAAAATTTTACAGTGTCAAATTTTTTTTGCAAAAATTTTGCGGCAGAAGTAAAACCATCAAGACAGAAGAATAATTTTAAAGAAACTGGTTTTTATTAATGAATAATTTTATTATCATTATTTATGTCTTACTAGTCATCAGATATCAGCTGTAGATACAATGCGTCGTCCTTCGCAGCTCTTCCCGAAAGAATAAACTTCGTCCAAATTAACTGTCTGTCCTGATGTTAAATAAAGTTTGATCCTGATGAAGTTATCCAGATGGTCGACTTCTAAACGATTTCTGGTCTTTGTTTTAATCTGATTCATAAAACTAAACCCCCTCTCACAATCAGCACTGGACGCCTGGAAGGTAGCACAAATGTCCAACAGCTGAGATAAGTCAGTAAACTGCTCCTGCTGCCTTATATAACCAATCATGTCTTCAAAATTCTTTAGTGCACATGTTGCCAACTTCTCACTAACAATTAATTTAAAGTCCACATACTGAGCAATCAAATTCTTCTTAAAAACTGCTTCTGGCTTGTTTAGCAAAGTGCTATATCTTCCTGCCAATATTTCAAGTTTGTCTGATCCAAATGAGAAATTCATCAAATTTTCAGAAGCAGCAAAAGAATCTATCAAAAACAGACCATTCACCGAGTTCATCATCAGGAAATCTACTGCTAAAGTGATCACAAACCCGTTCTATAAAACGGACCACGGCAGTTGTGCCAACAGGAGATGCATATGATGTCATTAAGTTATTGACTTCTTCTGAGAAGTGAATGGTGTCACCAAGATACTGCGATCGAAGTTTCATTATTTTTGCTTGGTAAACTGGAACGCCTCTACAGTTGTCAGGTTGCTTCTCTAAAGACGTCGACACGATTCTTCTAGTTCTCCTAGCACTTCATTCAGAATAGTGATGGCAACACGATACACGGGTTTGGTTAACTTATCTAAGCAGTATTTATGGACAGTGTCGTTGTCTTCTTCAACCTGTTCCCTGCAGTACTGAATCAACATATCATAGTTCCTCACTAAGGCTCTCACTGCGAAATCTTTAGAAAGCCACCTGACTTCATTGAGTGGCCTGAATGAAACTGAATCATGTTCTGCTGCTGGAAAAGTTCCGGAAACTTTGATTTCTTCACAGAAGACCGACTGAAATTAGTGTAGACTGTTCGTATTAGGGTTTCAATGTCTTTCATTAAAGGGACATATTTCATGCGTCATCAAGTCCTAAATCCTCTCTATGTGCAACACAGTGCTGATCAAGCAAATGTGGAATAGATCGTCGAAGTTGTGCAGCAACACCATTATATTTTCCAAGCATTACAGAAGCCCCGTCTGATGTAAACATTACCATTTTGCCCAAGTCAAGATTGTTCTCTTGGTAAAATTGTGTAATGGCCGCTACAATAGCTATACTGGTACATTCTGTCAGCTTTAGAATCCCAGCAAACATAGTACAGTATGATGTATCCTCTGCTTTTCTGAATTTTACATAAAGAATTAACATTTTGCTCGCGGAAATGTCTGTGCTTTCATAGATTATGAGAGTGTGGAAAGATGATCTGCGCCAACCATTTAACATTTCCTTTTGCATCACAGAATTTATGCATTCCATGAATTCAAAAGCATAATTTTTGCTTCTCCAAGTTTCCGGAATTTTAACATATTTTGCAATGTGATTATGGATCTCCTGAACTGAGAGCATCGAGGAATTTAATTTTATGGCAAGGAGAACGTTATCGATTAGAATTCTTACTTCATCACCGTCGGCTGATTTTCTTTCAGGCAACTCAATTATGTTCTCTCTGTCTTCATGGGTTTCACTCAACAAGGTCCTGATTATTCCCCGACGCTGACTGCGTAACGTATCAACAGATTTCACGTGAACTTTTTGAAGCAAATGACGTTTTAAATAGTCCAGTTTCCATTCATCCCATTGCTTTCCGAAAGCCAAATCGCACTGGGCATTCGCTCGCTGGCAGACGGCGCAGACAACTTCACAGTTCTCAGGATTGTACTTAAAAATATCTCCCAGAATTGTGCGCTGCTTACCGGATGAATCTGGCATGTCGGCTTGTACATATTCCTGCAGCCACTCTTCCTTAAATCTTAAACAGACCTTCTTCTTCGGACGTTTATCGTTTTCGCTTTCTTCAAAACCGTGTTTCGACATATTACTAATTATAATTATCGCTTTACAGAAACAATTTATTATGTAAATGTAAATTATTTTTAAATTGTGATCGACTTCCCTCACTGCGAATCTTCACGAAAAGAACAGGAAACGGAAGTCAATACTGATATGTGACATGCGCAAACTGCGAAGCGGTAAAAGAAACTTTTATAGCACTATCATCGAGGTCTTACAGTCTCAGTGAAGACCTTATTACAGTTTGTTACATGAACACATTCAAAAAATATAAAACTGATTCTTTTGCTCGGCAGATAAAATCTTTTGCGCGGCAGGAATATTTCTTCTGCGCGGCCGCGCAATCGCGCAGCTTAGAGATAGTAACCACGGCTCCAGCGCCGGCCATGGCGGCAATCTCCGCGGAGGAACCTGCGGTTAAATATTAATAAGTAAATAAGTAACAGGTACATGAACACATAAGCATGTACATACATAGGCTACATAGCTATGCATGCATAGATACATAGTGTAGACTGAATCTGTATATATATTCTCGCCATGTTTATCAATTCCACTTGATTTTACTATTGTATGAACTGTACGTATTATGGACCTATTTATGCGTGCATTAGAATAAGCGTTGATGTTGACTAACGTAATTACTCACTTAAAATACTTGGCCGGCTTAGGACGTTCAAATTAATCAAAATAGCAAGGCCAGCATAGGTTCTAAAAATATATTAAATACGGGGAACAAAGGATGGTTTTCTGAGCTAATTTTTACGGGTGATCAACGTGGATGTTGATGGATTATTTTAATCGCAATCTGCCATAGTTTGCGAGTCAATAAGAATGATATTTCAAACTGATGTTTTGATTGCCAGCCAATCGCGATTTTACTTGTGGGATTTTCGACCAATGGCGACTCGTTGCTATTGGAAGTCGTCAGCCAATGAGGGGACATAGTAGACGCGACTCCTTATCCTTTGTAAACAAGTGAGCAGACGAAGATTTCACAGAAGGACCATGAAACTGCTACAAGTATTGGTGAAAGAGGCAGACGATCATTTCGGCCAACAGGAAACATTATGACGATGGAAGATTCGCTGTGAAAACCGTTGAAGTAGTTAGTTCACGGCTGGATTTTGGACAGGAAAGGTCTTCGTTGTGATCCAGCGTGGCTCCGAGAAATAAGTGGTCAGTTGCGGACTTGTCAAGTCGGACTGCATTCTCGAATGATGAGCGTATAAAGGCTCGTGTTTTTACAGGTAATTAACCTGTGTTTCCGTTGTGAAATGACAAAGTTTTCGTCGAGAAACTAACGTCAGAAAGTCGTGGATTAAGTCCATGTAAGTGCGTCGATACGGACTTAGTGGCGTGAGTCGAAAGGCAGCAAAGATACCTAGTCTTCGACTCTACAGTGCAACTCCATCTCGTCAAGGAACCATTCCTTTGGACGGTTACGATTGAATCGTGTGAATTCAATTCCTTGAACTGCAAGGAACTCGCTTTGAATACCTACTACGAGAGACATTTAATCGATGTTCTACGAGGTATGTCGGCGTGGTGAATAGGATTGTTTGCGCAGAGACAACTAGTGGTGAGTGACAATCTAACCATTCTACATCGCTGCAAACTCACTACAACTCACAGTGAAACTGTTTCAGACTTTATCAAAGAGTCAGTATACAGGGGTAAAATGGCCATCAAAGCTTGTGGGTGGGTAGAATTATAGATTTAGGCTTGATAAGAAGCTGGCCTTAATTAAGAGTTAATTAAGACATTGAACTATATAATATATTGATTGATTTACAACAAGTGACTGTTCATTTTTATTCAATCATACATTATGATACAAGATGGTAGTGGACAAATACGAGTTATTGTAGTATCATTACAATTTCCGCTAGATATCACATGTTGATTTGAGTCTGACCTATAATTATCATATCAGGAGACTAAACCCCAATTAACATGTGTATCTACTTACTGGCTAAACAAGCTTGTAGGTACCATAGAGTAATGTAAAGTGACTGCAATCAATAGTCACTTGAACCTACACGAGAGAGCATAAGACAAGGGGGTTACACATAGATACATAGATTAATACATACATACATGCATACTTATACACATACATACATATATATATATGCATTCATGATACATACATACGTTCATACATACTGTACATAAATACGTATGCGTGAGAAAAGTATTTTAGGGAACACTAAGAGCGAAACAGGTTATAATCAACGGATGTCGAATGAAAATCCATATCTACGGCACTGGAGATCCGAATTATTTATAGGTTCGGTAAGTCAAGGACAAATTCGTCGGCCAGTTTCCTCACTGGAGATATGCACGTCACTAAGTTGCCCCGGAGTTGATTTGGCGAGGGTAACTATTAAGAAATAGATAATCAGAAAACTCATGCGAAATAAATAAGGTGGTTAAAATCTTTGAAATTTATAAAGTTTAAAAATTACTCATGAAAACCGTAGAAAAGATAAGTGCGAAAGTGAGAAAACAAAGAAGAAACAATTGATGATTGCATGAAGATTGCCAATTTGAACTCCAGCCTGACTTCATTCATTCCTTTGTAAAACTCTTCTATTCGCCCGTGTTTTAGAAGGACGCTATATTATTCTGTTCCTGAATCGAAATCGTAATCGTAATCTCGAGATTTCTACAGCGCCCAACGAAAGCTAAGTCGCGGGAACCATCTTAGTCACAGGTGCTCAGTCAAAACAAAATCGATAGGCAAAAGGGTTCGGTTCCAGGTCAAGATCCAGGAGTCAGACAGTCGGATAGCTATGGTGGATGGTGTTTGAAATTGAAGCGAGAAGAGAGATAAGGGGAAGAGGAAGAATCGGGATAAGATTTCTAGAAAAGAAATGTTTTCAGTCTTGAATGAAAGACCAGCGCAGAAACTTAAAGAGGTGAAGTGTTGATGAATTCGTATGATAGGCTATAATTAGTTTTAAATACCGGCATGCATTTTAAAGACTTACATTCGCATTTGTCCTCCTTAGCCGGAGCTGTACAGATGGGTCCTGACAAACATCAAACGTAAGTTTACGTTCTATAGATCGTATGGATCTATTGCTTCCTTGTGTTAAGTCCTCGCTTGCTCAGCAGAGGGCTTTTGCTGTTGTTGGCCCATCTCTCTGGAATGAACTTCCGCCTTCGTTTCGTGCAAGGGTCTCTGTTGGTGATAGAGCTCAGTCAGCTCGTTGTTTAAAGACGTTCTTATTTCCCAGGGGCTCTCACGCTGGAAGCGCCTCTGAGTAGTTTGTCCTGTAAGAAGCGCTATATAAGTTATCAAATACAAGTATGGGCATCCATTATACGTCAGCTTCTTGCGTCTCTTCTTCTCGCGAATAGCGACTCAAATCCAACAGAATACTCTTAGGCGAAATCAACTCAGCTAAGATACCTGCTTTTTTGCATCTTGAGATGCAATTACACAAATCAAACTTAATGGCTTCAAAGTAGTTCATTGGTCGTTGAATTTAGCTGACAACAGTTTGCGATAAGCTTGCGTAAATCACTCAATCGATATTAGACCCACCTGGTACACGTACAATGTCGTAGAAGTCTGGGTTGACTACTTATGAAACTACATCTCCAAGTTTTCCGAAAACCCAAACTCTGTGGCTTAATTAAACTTGTAGAAACAGATTTTTAGAGCCTTTGTGTATCCGAAACATACATCAATTGACTTGAATTTCCATAGATATTGGATAAACTGCCGAGATCTCGCCTTTAAAACGTTTAGGAGTGATCGGACACTCAACATATAGGCTTTTGAACACGTTGTATCTTGTTTTAGTCAGCTAGATCCTTTTCAGGCTCGCAACAGACCAGTAGCCTATAAAGTTAAATTTTTGTACTAAGGCTCATTCGTCGTCGTTTGTTGTAGAGACTGCCTTTTGATTTTTGTTTTCTCAAAACGCATGATTTGTCTTTGGGACAAAACACCTGAACACTGCAGTTTTCTCTTACTTGTCAACAGTTTGGAGGAATTTGGAAACATTTTGCACTTGATTTTTCAGAAAAGTTGGCCATTTAAAAGCCCTTGAAAACTTGGAGTTAAAGCTATATTTGTTGCTTAAATCTGACTTAAAATTCTCCATCTTCGATAATTAATCATAAGCATATTAGGTTGATGCCTATACCGATCGGTTTCAATTCGCAGCTACAGTATTACCAATCACGCTCAGGCATCAACGACAGTGGCCAACCAGTGCCTGCTAACAGTGACTTTTCTAGCTAGCCGAGCATTACTTGCTTAGCCACAAATTTGTCCATAGTGGACTTCAGCATCACTTACGAGCGCTATTGGCAGGTGTCAATTACGTGCGCACAGACAACATGCAGGTAAATGTTTATCTGCGAAAAACAATGTAAATTGGAATGCCGTTGAAGGTGTATAAAGAAAGTCTAAGCTACCAGGTATACAGACAGGTGTACAGGTGACATGTACCTATTACACTATCTGTGCATTATCTATACTGGAAATATGTATAGGGATGAGAAGTAACATAGGCATATGACTATGAGATTGTACAATATGAATTGCTTTTCTTGTTCGGGCTTTAAGGTGTCCAACCCGTGCTGGGTGAGCCGGTGGTAACTGTCACTGTTCTTCCGTCGTGTGTATACTTTTCGGTTACATATGCACTGGACATACTAGCGCTGATGTAAGAACTCTGTGTGGGGAAAACTTCAAATAATGACTAATAACACTGGAGAACAAATTTTTACAAAAGTCATGTTACTGAAATGAAATTAGTCAGTTCTTATCAATTTGTATGTGCTGAACACGAATATGACAGTGAAAATGCCGAATTGGGTCTAGTTTTTTTGTAATCTGAAATGAAGTAATTTTATATCGCACAATGCATGCCAATAGTGATACACTTACAGTTAATATTTGTAAAAACCAGGTCATAGACTAGTTCTTAGATTTTTTGCCTGTCTCTTGTACAACTGTTCGGGAGCATCTCTGCGGAGTGTCCAGCAGTAGTCAGCCAACATTGTAGTGGACCATTTTCCCTGGTACCTTTGCTCCATTGTTGCGATATCTTGATGAAAACGTTCGCCATGTTCGTCACTAACCATACCACAGTTGTCAGGGAAGAAATCCAGATGGGAATGAAGGAAATGCATCTTCAGAGACATATTGCAGCGAAATTTCTGGTACTGCTTGAGCATGTCTTCTACTAGTTCCTTGTAGTTTTCTGCCCTAACATTCCCCAGAAAGTCTGTAGACACTAGACGAAAAGCATTCCATGCTTGTTTCGCATCACCCTCCAGCAAGTTGTTGAAGCGGTCATCTTTGAAGAGTTCTCTAATCTGAGGACCCACAAAAACTCCCTCTTTAATCTTTGCTTCGCTGAGTAGAGGGAATTTTTCATGCAGGTATCGGAAAGCTGGCGAAGTGCGGTCCATGGCTTTCACGAAGTTCTTCACCATACCTAGTTTGATGTGAAGGGGTGGTAGTAGGATTTTGTGAGCCTCGACCAGAGCTGGGTGCTGGATATTCTTCTGTCCAACTGCCATGTTTTGTCTGGGAGTCCATTCCTTCCGCACGTAGTGCAACTCTCTTGCTCGGCTATCCCACTCACACAAGAAACACATATATTTTGTATATCCTTGCTGCAGTCCCATTAAAATGGCAACTACCTTCAAATCACCACACAGGTGCCATTTGTACCTGTTATAGTCAATGGAATGCAGTAGCTGTTTTAGGTTATCGTATGTCTCTTTCATGTGGACAGCATGCGCTAATGGAATAGATGGAAGACGGTTTCCATTGTGCAAAAGCACAGCCTTAAGACTCAGTGTTGAAGAGTCTACAAAGAGTCTCCATTCTTGTGGGTCATGAGTGATCTGTAAGGCATTCATGAGGTCGTCAATATTGGAACAGAATACCAGATTACCTTCCTTCATAAAGAAAGGTTCCAACTGCTGATGGCGCTTTCTATATGAAGTAATTGTGACATCTTCTTCTAGAAGATTCCATTGTTGGAGTCTTGATCCTAGCAATTCTGCCTTGTTTTTGGATAAGTCCAAATCACGAACAAGGTCATTTAGTTCTTCCTGTGTTATTCTGTGTGGGGTTGATGATGCACCACAGTGAAAATCGGGATCACTGCACGCTGACGGACCAGGAGAAGAACATGTCGGCTCACCCTTGTCCTCATCAGATGAATCAAGGAAAATATATTCTGCTGGAGGTTCTGGAATAGGAAGTCCATCACCATGTGGAACTGGTCTCAATGCTGACGGAATGTTTGGGTAGACTATTGTCGACCTCTTTTGCTTCGTTATTCCACCGGAAAGAGGAGGAACCAAGCAGAAGTAACAGTCATCTACGTGGTTGCTTTGCTCTCTCCACACCATGGGAACTGCAAACGGCATTGATGGTCTTTTGCCATTCAACCACTGTGAAAGCTGTGTTGTACATGTAGCACAGCATATATGCGGGGCCCATGGCTTGTCTTGGTCACCAACCTTGCATTCGAAGTAAGCATGATATGCCTTCTTGACTTGATAAGTGATACTTTTCTTCTGGTTGGCAAATGTCACTTCCCCACAAATGTAACAAAAGTTGTCCACAGTATTTACGCACTTCCGAGGCATTACTGTTCTGTATTGTATCTAAATGGATAAAGTTATAATAGTTTTATAAAACAGTAACTTAAACTGTCTCGCACAAAGTCTGTAATATTGTAAATGCTCAACCGTTCCGACTCGCTTTATATAGTACACTGCTGACGTCATCTTACGTCAGCAGCCGACTGGCTGTAGTTTTACATTGCATCAGAAAATGACGTAATCAACTGTGCATGATGTGTCCATGATGGGATTATGCAATGAGGTGGAATATTACATCATTCTAGACTTATTTAGGATTATTGTCGCAGTCCTACTGCATAAATTTACATGGTGAAACATAAAAAATGAACTATATGAAATATTTTCAAAACGAGAGCCAATAAAATTTTTTTATGGTTATATTCGTGTTCAGCACACCAAGATGCTACACATTAGGGCCTTTTCCAGTCAGTAACGATTTCTATGTTGACCAGTGTAATTCTATGCATAGTCATTTGCTGTACTGTAATTGTCGTTTAAACATTTAATTTTTCTAGACTGGCATTTTGGGGTTAGAAAGCTTTAAGATGACCGTACAATTTTCGATTATCTAAGGCTTTGCCCAGGAACATTTAATCGCTTACCTTTTCTCGATGAACATTTCACCGTTTTGCAGGCAGCAGCAACAGTCGCAGCAGCTGCTGATCCAACTCCTGTCATTGTTCCGGTTCCAAGCCCTGCAGCCCCAATCGACTGCAGGGTGGCTACTATGCCACCGGAGGCCACTCCACCGCCGTTGGCTATTGCTGTAGTCGACATCATCCAGGAAGCGAAGCTGTCGGGTGCTATGCCAGCTGCCGTGAAACCCAGGATGGCTGGAGTCACAGCAGCTGCACCAACTGCTGAAGCTGCACTGATTGTCGAGAATATCGCGAGTTCGGTCCAAGAACCTGCAAAACGAAGACACGACGTGTAGGCCTATATTGACCTGATTGCGGCTTGGCTTTGGTGCTCCATCGGTCTATACCTTGTGCATTAAACACCGGGGCAATAGAAGTTACTTTTTATTATTATTGTTGTTGTTGTTATTATTTTTATTGTTGTTGTTGTTATTATTATTATCATTAATTATTATTATTATTATTATTAGTAGTAGTAGTAGTAGTAGTGGTAGTAGTAATAGTAGTAGTGGTAGTAATAGTAGTGGTAGTGGTAGTAGTGGTAGTGGTAGTAACAAGGGCTAAGAATAATGGCTTGTTCTCAGACAACAGTTGGCGAAAGGTCTTTTGACACTGGGGAAATGCTTGTGGAAAATGCATCTTCAATAAGAGGAAGTCTAAAACGGTTGGTTGGTAGAGAGACCTATGTGCAGGAACGAAAGACATTCGTTACGCCGACGCTATAACAACAATCCGATGTCTCATAATGACGCATCTGATGGTCATGATTTAGCTTTTCAGAAGAGGTGTAATTGCAAGGCAATAATTAAAGTGCTGCTAATTAATATACATGCATAAGTGCCTACATTCTTGAGAAACGAAATTAACGTGCTGAAATCTTGAAAATTAAAATTAAGCTAAAACAATAAAAGGAAAGAAGAAAACAAGGAAAATCAAAGATCGTATAAACGTACGACTAATGTCTACATGTATCGCCAGTGTTTGCAATTCACTTTCTTTTAATTTTGCACAATATGTTAACAGAATAAGTGCTGGCACTATAATTACTTAAGAAATCGCTATGCATTTCAGAGACTTACATTCGCATTCGTCCTCCTTCGCCAGAGCTGTACAGAGGAGTCCGAGGACAAACAGCAGACGTAAGTTACGGGTATCCATTGTTATACCGTCAGCTTCTTACGTCTCTTCTTGTCGCGAATACCAACTCAAATCCAACAGAATTCTCTTGTGAGGACTCAACTTACGATACCTGCTTTCATGCACCTTGAAATGCAATTCCATAAATCAAACTTAATGGCTTGAAAGTAGTTCACTGTTCGTTGAATTTAGCTGACAACAGTTTGCGATAAGCTTGGGTAAATCACTCAATCGATATCAGGACTACTTGATACAAGAAACAATGCCGCAGAAGTCTGCGATGGCTAATAATGAAACTACATCTCCACGTTTTCCCAAAACCGAAACTTAATGGCTTACAGAAAAGAAAGTTGTAAAAACCGGGATTTTTGGAGCCTTTGTGTATCCGAAACATACATCAATTGACTTAAATTTCCATAGACATGGCGATTGGATAAGCTGTCAAAGTCTCGCCCTTTAAAGCGTTTAGGAGCGAGCTAATTACCGGTGGCGCCCTATCGACACCCAACATGTTCGGCCTATGCACACGTTGTACTTTGTTTTTGCTTAGCTATAATTATACTTTTCAGGCTCGCCAACCGACCAGTAGCCTATACTCATTTTTTGTACTAAGGCTCATTCGACGCCGTTTGTTGTAGGGATCGCCTTTTGACTTTTGTTTTCTCAAAACGCAAGATTTGTCTTTGGGGCTAAAAAATTAAACACCAGCAGCATTCTTCTCTTCCTTTTCAACAGTTTGGAAGAATTTTTTTAAATTTTGCACTTGATTTTTCAGAAAGGTTGGCCATTTAAAAGCCCTTGAAAACTTGGAGTTAAAGCTATATTTGTTGCATAAATCTGACTTAAAATTCTCCATCTTGGAGAATTCATCATAGGCATATTAGACTGATTTCTATACTGATCGGTTTCAATATCTCAGTTATTACCCACCACGCTCGTGCTTTAACGATTATGGTCACCCAATGCCTATAAATGATGACATTTCTATTAGTTGAGCATTATTTGCCTAACAACAAACTTGTACTTGAACTTCAGCACCAGTTACGCAACGTTATGGCCTGATATTAAGTAGGCACATACATACAACATACAGATTTATTTTTTAAACAACATAAACTGGAATGCCATTCGAGACGTATATACAAAGTCTGAGCAACCATGTATACAGATAGGTGTAACATGAACCATTATTATATTGTATGTATGTATGTATCTAATCTTTTATATAGCGCATTTTAAGAACCTCTCAAAAGCGCTGTGTACATGGCTGCCCAGTTAATTTAAACAAGTAAGTCTTGACTAACGAAGAGAATGTTTCTTGGGACAAATTCACAGAAATAGAACGAATGTTTATAGGAAGACTATTCCACAGGGAAAGACCCATGCAAGACAATGCACGGTGTTGTCGTGCTGATGTGCCACAGCGAGGAACCTGTAAACCTCCTCGGGATGAAGAGCCAAGCGACTGACGACCCGGATGGTATTATCTGTGCATTACCTATATTGGAAATATGAATAGGGTTGAGAAGTATATATAGGACTATGAATATAAAAACGTATGAACTGCTTTTGTTTTTCGGTCTCTATGGTGTCCAACCCATGCTGGCTGAGCCGATGGTAACTGTCATTGTTCGTCCGTCGTGTGTATACCTTACGGATACATATGCACTGGACATACTAGCGCTGATTTAAGAACTCTTTGTGCGGAAACTCCAAATAACGATTAATAATCCTGTACTGGATTTTTTTATCTGGATATCTTCTAATTCATATAGAAAATGTGTATAATAAAACAGTACTGTCATATTAAAAAACTTCTGAAATTTAAAAATCTGGCACTAAAAATCTTTGACTTACACGTCTTTACGGTTTCCAACGTCGTAGGATAAATTTTTAGCAATTGGGTTCAGCACCTGGATAAAAGATGAGGGAGTTTGGGACTGTAGGAGCCGAAGACGTGAACCCCCTAACTACTATAGGGGGTCTGAGGAGCGTCGTGAGCTCCCACATTAGGGATCAACGCAGTTTAAAGCAGTTAGTATGAAACTGAACACATTTGGGCTTCATAGGCTGCTGCATGCGGTATGATTCTCGTATCCATCGACGAAGTCAACAGTCATCGATCAGAGGACGGGTGTACACCTGAAACATCGGATCTATCCGATACGTGAAGGTTTCTTGGTGGGGGTCCGGGCCCCAGTATTCCCCGGCCAGCTACCTACTGCCCGCATCTCAGATTTGTGAAAGAGGAGTGCTATCCTGCCTCTTCCCCTTACCTCACTATCTGATTCACTTGCAAACACCATCCACCATAGTCGTCCGACTGTCTACCTGCCCGACTCGAAACTTCACCTGAAACCGAACCCTTCCCGCCTGTTGATTTTGTTTTGACCAAGAGTCTGTGAATAAGCTGGTTCCCGCCATTTAGCTTTCGTTGGGCGCTGTAGAAATCTCGGTTTTGCGATTACAATTCTCATATAACTTTCTCTTATTAAACACAAACGAAAGTAGCACGAATTTATTTATCAAATATAAGTCGTCAGTTGTTCTCTAAATTCGAAGTCAAGCAGATAGCTATAATTATTCGGCCTATAATGAGACTGGAATTAAAATTGCTATCCGACAGTTTGTACGGTCGACGAGGAGACTTTAATGTGGATATACGAAGAATATTTTCTTTGCGAGAACAAGTGAATGTGAATGTCATTATCGCCTAAATAAAGTTCCAGCTACCGTGTGTTCAAATTAACAGACAGGCCTGCAAAGCCAATATTCAAAGGAATTAGGGGTTCATTTCATGCTTCTAAGATTAGTGACGATTATAACTTGGGCATCTTAACGTTAGAAATACATAAGTTCTGCTTCTTACTCCAGTCTGATGTCTGATATGCTAATCTAATAAATGTCTGAACCAGTGGAAGGAGACCTATGGACAAATGTGATGTATTAGGTAATAGAACAGGTGGTTGAAAGTCAAATGGGAGAAAGAAACATGCATGCGATAGTGTGATTTCGGTTGGCATGCATAGTCTGAATCAGTAGAAGGAAGTCTCCACCTATAATCGCATTCAGTTTATCCGCACTTAATTTTGCTGCAGGCAGCAGCTAAAGCTGTTCCTCCAGTCGCCGCCAAAGCAGCCTTTCCCAGAATGCCAACTCCGGCTGCACCGGCAGACTGTAGAACTGCTACGATTCCTCCGGTTGCCACGCCTCCACCTTCTGCAACAGCCGTTACAGACATCAACCAGGAAGCCAAGCTACCGGCTGTTATGCCAGACGATGTGAATCCAGCCGCTGCGATGACAAACGGAGCTGCAGCAAGAGTAATCAGGGCTCCAGCGCCGGCCATGGCGGCAATCTCCGCGGAGGAACCTGCAGTTAAATATTAGTAAGTAAATAAATAATAGATACACAAACACATAAACACGTACATACATAGGCTACATAACTATGCATACATAGATACATACATAAATAAATAAATACATACATGCATACATACATATACAAATACAAACACATACATACATGCATACATACATATACAAATACATATACACATGCATACATACTTATATGCATAAATACATACATACACATATATACATGCATTCATGATACATACATACATACGTTCATACATACATAAATACATATGCGTGAGAAAAGTATTTTAGGACACATTAAGAGCCGAAAAGATTATAATCAACGGATCTGTCGAATGAAAATCCATATCTACGGCACTGGAGATCAGAATAATTTATAGGGTTGGTAAGTCAGGGACAGATTGGTCGGCCAGTTTCCTCACTGGAGAAAAGTTAAGTGCGAAAGTGAGAAAAACAAAGAAGAAACAATTGTCGATGATTGCATGAAGGTTGCCAATTTTGTCGTCAATTTGAACTCCGGCCTGACTTCATTCATCCCTTTGTAAAACTCTTCTATTCGCCCGTGTTTTAGAAGGGCGCTATATTATCCTTTTCCTGAATCGAAATCGTAATCGTAATCTCGAGGTTTCTACAGCGCCGAATGAAAGTTAAGTCGCGGGAACCAGCTTATTCACAGACGCTCAGTCAAAACAAAATTGATAGGCAAAAGGGGTCGGTTCCAGGTCAAGATCGAGGAGTCAGGCAGTTATACAGACGGACGGCTACGGTGGATGGTGTTTGAAACTGAAGCGAGAAGAGATAAGAGGAAGAGGAAGAATCAGGATAAGATTTCTGGAAAACAGTCTTGAATGAAAGACCAGCGCAGAAACCGAAAAATGGGAAGTGCTGGTGAGTTCGTGTGATGAAGAGAATAACTGGACTATAATTAATTTTAAAAAACCACTATGCATTTCAAAGACTTACATTTACATTTGTCCTCCTTGCCCAGAGCTGTACAGATGAGTCCGAGGACAAACAGCAAACGTAAGTTACGGACATCCATTATTATACCGTCAGCTTCTTTCGATATTTGATCAGCTGCCGACGTTTAGGAGTGAGCGAATTACAGTTAGCGCCCCACCTGTAACCCAACGTATTAGGCCTATACACACGTTGTACCAACAGAATCCTTTTACGGTGACTCAACTCAACCAACAATTATCTTCTCTCAGATACCTCTACGATAATTTTGTTAAAGTCCAGTCGACTGATTGTTGCGTAACCAGGCAACGTTTTTTAGTCTGGTCTCAGCTTAACCGTAAATCGATTGTTAAAAAATTACCCGTTGGATTATGGGAAATTGAAGATCAATGCTTTGTGCCCGGATCCGTTTCGTTCAGCATCTTCTAGAAACAACGGGTTGCTATAAATTTCGTCCATTAGTAGTAGTTCCTCAGTTTAACGACAGCTTATGGCATCTAAGGCCGTTGCCGTCTCCCTCCTCCTTTATCCAGGCTTGGCACTGGCACTACCCCAAACAAGGCAGTGGCGGAGTTTTTCGTCCATTAAAATGTAAATGTATAGGTTTAATATAGCGACCGTTGGCCTCGACCCTGCTCATTTTGCAATGAATTTATCGGGTGAGATCCTTCACCACCGCTGCCTGTTTGAATGGGCGCCACGCCATTTAAGGTCACGTGCACGGCCGTACTAGCCCGAGATTTAAATCTCTGAAATAAACCACAACCGGGACGCGAACATGGGATCCTCACGCACAGAGGCTCCTTGGCATACGCACTTACCGATGCAGCTAACTAAGCTAGTAGGTCTGATGATCTCATGATGAATCTGATGATAGTCATGATGATATCAGGGTGATGATTGATGATGATACATCAGTGATACATATTCCGGACTTATGCTTAAGGACATCTTACATAATATATACTCCACTGAGTTTCCGGACACACATTTACTGCGGATCTGTTGCTCAGCCTATTAGAGGTTTATTGCTGTTGACCTATTTCAAATAAAGATTAAATACATTGAATGTTTCAAATTCAACAACAGAAGCATGATGCTAATGATGACGATGATGATAATGATGACTATGATATCGACGACGACGACTGTGATTACGAAGACGATGTTAACCTATTCGTCATCATTTTTCCATCGGAAGCTTCTCTCTTTCGAAAGAACATCTTGAATCACCTGCTGCTATTCTCTTGACAATTAACTCACAGCGCCCAGCAGATAAGCCTTATCAACGCGCTGTAGATAAGAAGCCTTTATCAATTGAGTTTCCGCAACCGAATACTTCTTTGTATCATTTCCTGTCGTTACATATCGGTTGTCATGCGTGGCAGTCGAATCGCGAATTGCCACGTGTGATGACTGTTCACGCATCAATAGACTGTTGGTTACCTGCTTCGAGTTGATTACCTGAACTGAGTTGGTTACCTTAGGGTGGATTACCTGAACGTTTATATTTGCCAGATCGATTCTCTCCTCGCGTCTATTAATGATACGATCTCGTAAGATTCAAATGATGCTTCTTGTTTCAGCAGCCCTCATTTTCCTGACCGTCTCTTCAGCTGCGGCGGGTGATGAGGCACCTGGGTCCAAGACGAGGTCTTGCTGCTGGCCAGCTCATTTCCAGGCCTGGATCGGCCGATTTGCTGGAATGCCAGCAGGTGGCTCCGAAGAAGTCTTCGAGGTCAGTAGAAACTGGCTCCGTATAAAGGTTCATTTATACACGGTGTTCAGTTAAAAGAACCGCAATATAAACCACAGCTATGACGACGCTGCATGGTGAGATCCAGTTATGTAAATCTTTTGCAAGTGTTTGTTAAGTCCACCTAGTAATCGTAATCGTAATTCCAAGATTTCTACAGCGCCCAACGAAAGCCACGTCACGGGGACCAGCTTATTCACAGGTGCTCAGTCAAAACAAAATCGATAGGCAAAAGGGTTCGGTTTCAGGTCAAGATCCAAAAGTCAGGCAGAGACAGAGAGACAGCGTGGCAGCTGTGACCGACTTTGGTTATTTTTCAATGCGTAATGTAATAAATAATTAATTATTCTGCACGTCAATCTTTGTAGGAGGAATTCTTGATCGAGCTCGATCTACCAAGGAACAGATGGGCGTTCTGGATGAGGGACTATTTTGTCACGAACGAATACACCGAGGTCATTTACACGGAGGACCACAATGCGGTAAACACCTTGTAAATCGTGGCTGTTTGTCATGCTGTAAAGTAGAGTAAAGATCGCGTGTCTAATAGTAGAAAACGTAGGGGAGGCGCTCATTTCCTACTCTCCGCCCCTTGAGCTCCAGGATTGCATGCGTGGGGGAAGAGCATTTCCAGAGGGGCGCCAATTTCTGGCAGTCCACCATGCATAGATCTGGTCTGAGAGGGGCAGCCATACAACCAAGAGGGGCGGGGAACCGCTCACCCCCACGCATACAGTCCTGTACATGGACCCACTGCGTCGTATGACTTGCCGTTTAGTTCATAGCTTGCGCCGGTATCACAGGGATGGGAGTCCACAAAAAACTCGTCCATAGTCGTTGAACGGAGTCCGCTCAACAGGTTCGAACCTGCAATCGTTGGATTACAGACCGAGCGCGCTACCGAACAGATCAGCGAGCCTTCACTAATAAACATTACTCGCTGTCTCACCTACATTACATTACATTATGGTGTCGTCTGCTCTTTCAGGGAGCATTTACCATTGCCAGTTTTCAAGGATGCGCAATTGTTCCACTGGAGGCCAAACGAACCTTGACCCAGCCTTGCATCCCAGGTGAATATGTAAATGAAATGTTCAGGGGTTTCGGGTTTCTGTAGCG